>PVKS010040100.1:0-16845 GCA_004027875.1 Aplodontia rufa | reverse complement strand
TCCAGCCAACCGTGGGAGAGTCACATTTCCTGGACCTTAGTTTTCTCATCTGAAAAATGGAAGTGACCACCCTGGGCCTTTCCTCCCCTGTGAGCAAAACAGACTCTAAAGACATGAAGGACAGCACCGAGTATTGAGCCACACAAAGCCCTTCGGAAAGCCCTGTGGACTGGGGAGCCTCAGCCCCATTTTCTCAGAAGGAAGCTGAGGCTCAGAGAGGTTCAGGAGCTCAAGCAAGTTCCACAGCTGGGAAGGATAGAGCCAGGCAGGGCCCTATCACTCCCTCTGTCTGACCCCAGAGCCATCAGCCCTAAGCCCACACTCCACTCCCACTAGCCTGGAGGGCTGAGTCTCCTCCCGCCCTGACCCCTGGGCCCGGGTTTGGCTCTCGGACAAGGTGAGGCTGAGATTGCAGCAGGAGTGGGGTCTTCACGATCGTGAGTCAGATTATATTTCTCCCCTTTCAAAGGCCTTCATGGGCTCCCTGTAGCCTTCAAGGACAAATCCAAACTTGTAGCCAGCCCCTATGAAATCCTGCATGGCCTCCCTACCTCCCACTGCCCCGGCCACCTGCTCTCTGCAGCTCCGGACAGTGAGTGTCCAGAGCCTTCAGCTCCACCTGACTGCCAACTGCCTTCCCTTCCAGGACGCCTCTTGCTCCTGACCCTCCCTGTGCCTCTCTCCACACCGTAGGCAGAAGAGCTCTGAATATGCCAGCCTGGTGGCCTTGCAAGAGCGCTGAAACCTCTCCCTGACCCAGTGTCCTGGAGAAGCTACCAGCCCATGTGGTCCCTCCTGACCCGCCCTGGTGGGGTTCCAGCCTCACTCAGCCATGCTGGGCCTCTGTTCCCAGGGTGCTCAGGCTCCTCCCTGGCTCAGAACTTTTGTGCAGGCAGTTCCTGCTGCCAGGAAAGTCCTGTGCTACCTCTTGCTTCTCCTGGATTCAGCTGAGGTGGAGTTTCTCAAGCGAGGCCTTCCCTGGATGCCTGGCCTCTGTCACACAGGCTCTGTTCTGCCCCAGGTTGTTCCAGTTCCTCCCTTTATAATCAGCATTCCAGGTTCAAAAGGTATCATTTTGTGGTCATCTATTTATGTCTGCCACCCCACGGACTCTGTGCTCTGAGGAGGCAGGGATCCTGTTGTGTTCTCTGTACCTAGCACATAATAAGTGTTAAGTAAATATCTGGTGCAGGAGTTAAATGAACGAATGAACAAATTCAAAGATCTTAGGAAAAAATATGAATGGAAACAATCAGTAAATTGAACCTCATCACAATTAAAAACTTTGCCCTACCAAAACTGCAAGACCAACAGCCTGAGGAAGTACATCTAAAACACAAATTTGGTCAAGGATTTTTATCTAGAATATACAAAGAACTCTCAAAAAGATATTAAGGTGAACATTTTCATTTTTAAAAATGAGCAAATGTGGGGCTGGAGCCGTGGCTCAGTGGTTATCACGCTTGCCTGGCATGCGTGAGGATGCAGGTTCCAACCCCAGCACCACGCACATAATTAAGTGTCAGAGCAATGAAAGCCACATGAAAAACTAAATAAAATTGATTCTCTCTTTCTCTCTCTCACCGTTCCTCTTTCTCTTTAAAAAAAAAAAACGAACAAGTGTGCTTTCTATTAAAGAAGATAAATAGCAATTAAACACAGGCAAAGTGTCTCGACATGGTTGGTCATAGATAAGTACAAATGAAAGTCTCAAGCCCACTAGAAGGGCTATGGCAAAAAAGGTTTTGCACTAACACTGAGGACCAGGAGCTCTTGTGTGCTGCTGATGGGATGTGAAACTATACAATCATTTCACACTTTGTTAGACCTCGTTCACTGCTTTCTTTATATGTGTGATAGCCCCAAATGTCCGTTAGCAGGTGGATGGATAAACATATGCCGCTACACCTCTGCTGTGGAATACTACTCAGCAATAAAAAGGAACAAATGACAGGCACACACCCTGCTATGGGTGGATTTCAAAGTTAGCTTGCTGAGTGACTCTAAGATTCTGCTTCTGCTCCTAAAAAATACACACTAGCACACAGTGACAGAGAGCAGTTAGGTGAGTGCCTGAGGGTGGGCGAGGCGGTGGACAATGGGGCGATGCAAGTTTGTGGGAGGAGATGAATGGGATCATGATTATGGTGATGGTTTCATGGGTGTGGACAGATGTTAACAATCATCAAGTTACAGTTAAAATATGCACAAACTTGAGAATATCAGTTTTACTGCAATAAAGCTTTTTTTTTTAATTGAATACCCTCAGAGTCCCCACCTGAGTGACAGCTGGGGGCAGGGTCCCTAGGAGCGTTTTACCAGCTCCCTTCCCCAATTTGTGTGACCCATGGATGCCCTGTAGAGAGGGAAGGGATGTCTCCATGGTGACATGCTCAGGATGCTGAGGAATATTTAATTCCATTCGTCACTTCTTCTGGGAAGATCATAACGTTTTGACACCTCTGAAGGGCTTGGTGACTTGAGAATAAATTATGGAAATATCAGGCAGGCCCCGCCACCGTGTCTTTAGCTGGGTACCCATAGGCGGCTGTGAGCTCCGTTGTCAGAGAGGCTGCTCCCCAGGGTGGGGGAGGTGGGGAGAGCCCAGAGCCTCAGGTCCCTGGGAACCTGGAGACACTCCTGTCGCTGCCCCTGCCTCCCAACCAGAGCACCTGTCAGTCTGAACAACGGAAGTCGCCTGATGAGTGTGCCTGTCCTGGGCCAGCTATCCATTGGCTCCTTCTGTGGTCATCTGCCCCACTCACGGAGGGCTGCGTGATTGGTGGCGGGGATAGATACCTTCATCCCAACCTCGGGATGTTCAGCGGCAGTCGCCTTCATACTATGTGCTCTTTCGAAGGCAGCCCAGGAGAGGCCCAGAGCCTGAAGAGCGCCAGGGGTATTTCCTCCTTCAGGGGCCTTGGGGACTGGTGGAGGGGTGAGTTCTAACCTCTGATTCCCCAGCTTCCTTTCTCTTCCCACCTCCATGTAGAGCACAGGGCCCCAATGAGGCACTGGGGTTTTCCGGCCTTCTCTGCATGGCTCTGACGCGGGTTTACGTGGGACTTTGCCCGCCATGCTTGGGCAGAGTAGGGGCCAGTGGATCTCAGGGTGCAGTCTTGTCAAGGAGAGCCTTTTCCCTGCCTTGTGGACAACATCTGAGCATCTCCCTTTCTACAGCTCCGTCTGATTTCCTCCCGGCACCCAGACCCTAAGGGAATCCTCTTTGTGATCAGGAGGCCAGAGCAGGGGTGGACAGGCGCAGGGCCAGCCTCCACCAGAGTCTTCTGAGATTTGACGGGAGGACCCTCAGAGAGAAAGGGTCTCTGTTCCTCTGAGGTCACAGAAGAAAAGACTGTGGAGCCTGGGGCTGTGCGTCTTCCCTCCAGTGTGGAGAAGCCGAGAAGCAGAGCTAAGAGAAGGGAGGCAGGGGATGGAGCCCCAGGGTGTGGAGTGGAGCCTGGCCTCCAGCCGGCAGGAAGTCACTCCTGCCCTGCCTTTTCCAGTGAGGGGAGCCAACTAATCCTTCGGCCCTTGCTGAAGTTATTTGTGTTTTGCACCTACACCAAAATGCTCTGTCTGAAACAACTGCGATTGGGAGGGGACAGACTTCAGAAGGGAGGCCTGGCCTGGCCCACAGGAAGAACCAGAGGCTAGAGCTGGGACAAGGACTCCAGCAGGTGCACAGCAGCGGGGGGGGTGCAGGGCCTTCAGCAGGGCTAGAGGCACAGGCCCTGGGTGCCAGTCTGGAGTGCACAGGAGCTCAGCAGCCTGGCTTCACACAGCTGGCCCATTTCACTCAGATATTCCCTGCTGGCCTCTGCTGGCATTGAGACTTAGGTCCCTGCTAAATAGTAACAGTTTACAATTTTAGACTCACAGAGTGGAGAATCTTAGAAAGAAATCCAGAATCTTAGATTCCGTTTCTTTGGACAATGAATATGTTCCAAGTATTCCCTTTGCGTGCTGGGTGCTGGGGGTATAAGGTCTGACGAGCTAGGTGTAGTCTCTACCCTCGCAGACAGCGTGTTCTAGAATCATGGATGTTCAAAATCCAGGAGTCTGGTGAGGGTTTCTCTGTTTTACCATTTCACCCCTCTAGAAGGGGAAGAAGTTCGGGTTGTTGGGAGGATTGGCTGAAGGTCAGAAAGAGTAAATTGGAGAGGGTTTTCTGACACAGAGGGGAAATTGGGAAGAAAGTGTGACTAAAGGGTGGGCCCTTGTCCACATCAGGACTATGACCCCTACATCCTGGAGATCAGTCCCCAAGACCTCCTCACTCTTTACTACAAAGTAGCTGCCATTGCCCCCAGAAGATGTGCCCGGCTTTAAGTTGCCACAGGGAAGGCCACTGAGGAGGGAGGCAGGAAGGTGTGATCCCTGCCAGGGGCTTCCCAAGCCCCACGAGAAGAGCTGGAGTGGCAAGGAGGCAACTGGCCACTCCAGCTCTCCCCGTTCCCTCATGTTGTTAGTGTCCACCATGACTGCTTCCACCCAAGCTGAGGATGCTCATCTGCTAGTCCCAGGACACCTGTGCGTGGGCACTGACTGGCCTCTACTTGGATCATAGAAGGAGCCTCCAGGCAGTGGAGTGTCTCAGGTGACCACTGCCCATTGGTTAAATCCAGGTAATCCGTCTTGCTTCCCCAAGGAGCAGACTCCTGGGAGAGTCCACCTTTGGCTCGGCCGTTCTTTCAACACAGGAACGAAAGTTCTATTCTTAAACTTTAATAACACAACAACTTTTAATGTTTAACTTTCTTAGTTATGAGTGTGAAATTTTATTTTTATAAAACACAAAATAAACAGGCTGTTTCCGCCAAGTGAATGTCAGGGACTGAGATCACACTATGTGCCTAACTTACGGCTGCATATTTCCCTGAGCAGAGCAACTCCTGCCCACAGCTTTAAAAACAACAGGACAAAGAGAGATAATGAATAGTGGTGGCCCCTGGGCCCCTCTGCACCCTGAGATCTGCTTCTGGGAGGCTCTCAGTTGTAATTGAGCTAAAGGATGCGTTTGCGTTTGCGTAGCCCTCTCCCAGCTTCCTGCTGTGATGGGTGAGGCTCGCCTGCACCAGCCCATCTCCCTTTCTGCCGTAATTATATTTTTAGTTCTTTTTTTGGTTACCTTGGAAACTTTAGTAATGGACTCATATTTATTACTATAAAAGCAATGTTACGAGTCATAAGGCAAAGGGAATTAACACTGACATTTAGGGGAGGGAGGGTAAAACTCATTTCATTCCTGATGGGACCTGGGTTCTATCTCCTTCCGCTCATCTGCTAGCGCGACTTTCCCCTGAGCTGACCTCATCTTCAAGCAGCCTTTCTTCATGTTGCAGCAAAGATGCGCACGGTATCTGGGTTTGGTCTTTTGCATTGAGGTTCTGCCTAAGTAAGCCACTGATGAGGGGCTGACTGCATTCCTTACGGGGCGTGAACCCAGAACTGACAGGAGGAGAGTGTTTGCTGAGGCCGGGCCCCTGGCCACCCAGCCTCTTAGCAAGACCTTCTGGAAGTCTTACCTTGTGTCATACCTTGGGGACTACTGCGTGGGCCAACAGCAACAGCTCTGACCTCATGCAGGGGACAGTCTAGTTTGGTGACATACTTTCCATTAGTGTGACTCTTCAGTGGTAGTTGCTACAGTAAGGGAGAGTGCTGAGAGTCCCCACAGTTACAAAAACAGGATTTTTCCTTGTCATGGAAGGTCAGAGAGGACATCGATGAGGGCGGATAATGGCTGAGCTGAAATTAAAGGGTTGGAGGAGGACTGGGGAAAAAGGAGTGAGACGCACACTCCAGGCAGAGGGGAAAGCCTGTGGCAGGAGAAAGGGCGTCTGTCACTCAGGAGTCTGAAGGTGCCTGAGGATCTGGAGTGTGTGGGTGGAAGATGAGCACGACAGGGGCTGCTCCAGGAGAGACGGGACACACACTTGAGGTAGCCGTGCAGACCTAGGAGCTCAATCAGTTCTTGCTCTTAAGAGAAGGTGAGTCACGGAGCAGGGCAGGGAAGCCAGGGAAAGCTTCCCTAGCTGTCACCTTGAGGACAGGTCACCGTGCGGGAGTAGTGGGATCCAAGAGCCCAGCTAGGAAGCAGCTGCTGCTGGTCAGACCTGAGTAAGAAAGGGCCTCCTGTCCGCTCTGACTGCAGCGGCCCTGAGCCTGCAGATGGGAACCACTCCCTTTGGGAAGAATCCAACATCTCTATAAAAGCAAGACAAGACAAAACAGAACAAAAACAACAAAAAGCATCCTTTTATAATGTCAGTAAAAAAAATCAAAATCACCAGAAATATGAAGAACATAAAACTGTGAACCAAAACCAGGAAAAGGGTAATCAGTGGAGAACAATCTCAAAATGAGCCAGATGTTAAGATTATCAGGCACAGATTCTAAAGCAGATATTATAATGAAACTTGAGGTTGTAAAATATGCTCTGAATAATGAATGAAAAGATTGAAAATCCCAGCCATGAAACAAAGCCTGTACAAAGGAACCAAATGGAGGTGGTAGAACTGAAAATGATAATCCCTAATGGGAAAATCTAAAATCTGAAATGCCCCCAAATCCAAAACTTTTTGTGCAGTGACCTGATGCCACAAGTGGAACATTCCACATTGTGAATCTTGTTTCATGCACAAAATTATGTAAGTATATATACATATACACATATGTGAGTATGCATGTGTATATACATATATTTATTATATAAAACCACCCTCAGGCTCTAAATATATATGTGAGTATATATATTTCATGTGGCATACATGAAATGTAAATGAATCTTTTTAGAGTTGGGTTCTATCCCCAAGATAGCTCATTGTGTATATGCAAATAGTCTAAAATCTGAAAGAATCTGAAATTCAAAACACTTCTGGTCTCAAACATTTTAAACAAGGGGTATTCAACCTGTACTTTAGCATCAAGCATTGGATGGCTTAATCAAAAGCTGAAGACAGAAGAATCAAGAAATGGAAGATATCCCAATAGAAATTTTGGATTGAAGGACATTTGAATAAAAATTGTATATGAGGAAAAAATAAAAGTCTCAGGGATCTGCAGGATAGCATTAAAAGAAGAGCTTCACATATATAGAGCTGCAGTCCCAGAAGGATGTATATGCGTGTATGTGCATGAGTGGAGAGGGGGGACTATTTGAAGAAATATTGGCTGAAGATACCCCCAATTTGGTGAAAAACCAATATTTACAGGTGAAAGAAATTCAGCAAACCCAAGCAGGATAAATTCAAAGAAAATTACATCTAGGCAAATTACTGTCGAACTGCTGAAAAGTGAAGATGAAAATTTTTTCAAAGCTGTTAGAGAAAAATGACAGAGCACAGAGAAGACGGCAACGATTGGACGGCTAACTTCTGATGAGAGGCAATGGGGGCCAGGAGGCAGTGGAATTGCATCTTCAGAGAACGGTCAACCCAGAAATCCATAACCAGAAAAAGTATCACTCAAGTGCTAAAGTGGCATACACGCATTTTCAGATAAAAGAAAACGAAGATGATTTGCCAGCAATCGAACTTAACTATACGAAATTCTAAAGGAGGTTATTTAGGCTGAAAGAAAAGGGTACCAGCTGAAAGTTCAAGTATTCAAGGCAGTAGTGAATAACACCAGAGATGATACATGTGCAGGAAAATACAAAATACTATTTTTCATTTTATTTTCCTTAAGATATATACAATGTTTCAAAGAATACTGTGTTGCTTGGTGGCGTTTACAATGTATGTAGATGCAATGCGACATACCGACATACCGCAGCTGTAACCCAAAAGACAGTGAAAGCAGACAGGTTCAGGGTGGAGAGTGAGGGGTGCGTTTTGTAATCCTTAGATCAATCACCTATAAGAAAAGCACAAAAACACAAAAAGGTCCAGCTCCTATACCAGAGAATAAAAATGCAATGCTAAAAATTAGATTCAATTAATTCAAAAGAAGGCAGGAAACAACGAAAAATTAAAAGAAGAAATTGGAGAGAAACACAGAATCAACAGGAAAATGGTGACCCTTACTCCAGCCGCATCTCCCCACCTGAGGGCAAGGTTCACACCTAAGCTGTGCCACCCTAGCGCCTTGTGTCCTCACACAGCTGTGGTGCACTGGGGCACCCCGCTTTACAAGGCAGAGATTCCCTGATGGGAATAGACATGCCCAGGATAGAGCAGATCCGAGCCCTGGGCTGCTCCAGTGCCCCAAATCAGCCCCCCTGAGATTTCACTTTAACAGAAGTGCTGACAGGTGACAGGAGGTGGGAAAGAGAACCTGCCTGACAGAGGAGGGCAGCTCAGGACACAGATGAGGACACAGGCCAGAGAGCCAGCAGGGCCCAGCCATGTGCTTCCAGTCTGGGGACCCCTTAGCCACGAGCCAGGATGGCTGTGACCACTTGCTCAGCTTCCTCCTGCCTACTCTGTCCCTTCACAGCTTCCAGCTGCTCCATGCCTGGAACCTCCCAGGACACTGCTCCTGTGGGCCCTGTCACCTCCTCAGGCCTAGGTGCCTGCTCTGACCGAGTCTTTGAACAGGCTTGTGGCTGTGCCCAGAGCCTCCTGCCCTCCTTGGGCCCGGCCACCCTCCTCATCCTCCAGGAAGCCCTTGGATTTCCCCACACTGGGCTGACAATTCTGCAGTCTGCTATCCCCATTCCCGAGATGCTGTCTATCCTGTTCAGCCTCCGGTTACAGTCTCTGCACCCTCCCAGCCCCCTGCACTTTGCTTTCTCTTGCAAGCAAAACTGGGGACCGTCCACTTCAATTTGCTCCAGGAAAGGGAAGCAGCTTGCAGGCCTGTGTGTCATCACCTCTGTGTCCCCACCTCAGCAGCCTTCATCAGTGTGCAAACTCCAGGTGTCTGGCCAGCCTCCGGAGGGGACTCCAAATGTCCCTGAATATTTCTGGAGTAGCAATGTCTGAGATCATTCTGCACAGAGGCCACAGGAATCTTGGGGTCCCAAATGAACCCACCTTTTTTTCAGTGCTGGGTATGGAAGCCAGGGACTGCATGCTGACCAAGTGCTCTATTACTGGGCCACACCCCCCAGTTCCACAAACCCTCCTTAAACACAGTTCCCAGAAGCCAAGGTCCTGGATTCCTGTCCTGACTCTCCACTAGCCTGCTATGTGACCCTGGATAAGTCACTTCCCTTCTCCGGGTCGCCATCTCCTAGCCTCTTAGGCAGGAAGGCCCTGAGATCTTGCGAGTTTGCAGGAGGCAGAGGGTGCATGGGGAAGAGTTTGACTTGGTCATCAGTGTACCAGGATGCGCATCCTAGAGCTGCTCTTGTTGGCTGCACATCCTAAAGAAAGCATCCTGTCTTCTCTGAACCTCCGTTTTCTCATCTGCAATATGGGAGTAGAGATCTCCGCAGCTTAGGTCCAGACCCAGCCAGCATTGTTCCCCTTCCTTCTATTGCACAGAGACTCCTGTCCCCACCTCCCCATGGCTGCACATCACCTCTCCCATTCCCCTGGCCCCCTTCTGCCTCATCCATACAGTCAGCTCTTACAGCACCCCAGCAGACCGGGCCATCACATCCCCTGGGCTCCACTGCTGTGAATGATGTGTGCTGAGCGCTTGTCCGGTCTGGGTCAGCCAGACTGTAGCTCAGTGGAGAGTTCTGGGCTTGGGCAGAGGACTGGAGCAGGCTGTGGCTATCAGACAGGAAGCAACTGGGTGTCTTAATATCCAAATGAGTTCTGTTAAGTTGGACTCCAGTTGGTGGGGACAGTTGTAGAAGGTTGTGACTTCAAGGGGCTCTGCCTTCATGGTCAAGCCCACCCTGCCCTGCTGTCACGCTGTCCCTGCTTCTTCATGACGTGCCACTTCTCTGTGTTCCCTGGAGCCACACTGGGCTTCCCACTTCCAGTTCTCACTCCTGCTTCTCCTTCTGCTTGGAACATGTCTTCCTACCTTTCTACTTTAGCCTCCAGCTCCAGAATTCCTAAGCACCCTGCTCCTGAAGCATGACCTTCCCCACAGCTCCTGCTGACTTCCCCCGAAACCGCGCATCACTTCCCCATTCTGATCCTGAAGGCGAGTGGAAAGAGTGTCAGCGAAAAGCCAGGCAGATGTGGCTCTGCACCCAACTGCACCCTGCCTGTGTGACCTTGGGCCGGCATCTTCCCTCTGTGTTTCCACACCTGGCTACGTTGCTGCCTAGCACTGGAAACATGTTAATGCTTTTACTTTGCTTATGATGATCTTTTTCCCCACTGCTTTGGACCCCCGATCTTTCTAGTTACAAAATGAGCTCCTAGAACTTCCTTCGTTACTTAACATTTGTTTATTACATTCCCCTCTGCACCGGATGCGAGGAATAGAGATGAGCATCACCCAGGACCAGACCTGCGACACTCAGGTATCTGCACACACCCATTCCAAGCAGTACAAGCAGGGTAACCAGCTAACAGTTTATGGAGTTTTGAGAGCTGGATTGCATCATGACTTGCCCTGTCCTTTGTACACCTGGTGTAGGATGAAAAGACGTAAATAGATGTGCTTGTGTTGGGAGGCCACGTGATGGAGGGGCGATACATTTCAGCGTGTGGGTGCTGTGTCAAGATGCTTCTGTGCCTACGTCCTGGAGTGCTCAGGTGCATGTTTATTTACTGACAAGCCCACATTTCTTCCCTGCAGGTCTGTTTGTTTCTAAGGACCCTCTAGAGTCTGTGGTGGTAGATGCGGTTTTCTCTACTTTTCAGCAGACCAGCTCAATGATCCCTGTCCCTAGGTGGAGGACACATGAGGCTGTTTTGGCGCCTCTCTGCATGGTGTAGTCATTGAAGAAGAAAACCATGGTCCTTGGAAGGAAGGGTTTGCTGATATTTTCCCCACATAGTTGTGAGTCCAGATGGCTTGAAGATATTTAGCATCTGTGTGAACTGTGATTCCACAGAGGTAAGGAGATTTTCTTCTCCAAAGCCACAAAGCTAAATATAGTCAGGCACATAAGTAGTATAAACCCAAAATCCATACCTAGAGCCTCTCGTCCATCATCTCTGCTTGACTAACACCTACTCATGCTGGGTCTCAGTTTAAAGCTCCTTCTCTCCAGGAAGACCGTCCTCCAGGGCTTCTCCATCCCCAGGCCTGTCCAGTGCCATACACATGGACAGAGAGAGGTGGGAAGAGACTAATGGCAGAGGCATGAAGGTGCTTTCTGCATTTTGGTTGAGATCATGTACCCACATGGGTCTATGTTTATCAGAAGTTATTGACCTGTATGTACACTTACAGTGTCTCTCTTTGTATTGCCTGAAAATGACAATGTGGTGACGTTGACTTGAGAAATCGCTCAAGTCAACCCTCAGCAGTACTTGGTCCCTCCGGTCTTCACTCGCGTCTCCAAGGGTGGCTGCAGAATACAGAGCCGAGAAGCCTGAGGGCCCTGTTTCAGCACCACGGACAGCGACCTGCCCACCCGGATACCTGTGGGTATTGTCTTTGTTCAGGCGCAGGATGGGAAGGATAAGTTGGTATCTTCTGACCAATGGTGTCAGGATGTGTGGGAAGCCCTGGTCATGACAGGTCGCCTGGCCCAGCTCATTGATCTACTTTGACAGCTGAGTCAAAGCTTTGGTGTCAAGCAGAAATAAGTTTGAGTGTGGGCTTCACAGCTTGCCCTCTGTGGAGATTTTATTTTATTTTATTTTTTGTACCAGGAATTGAACCCAGGTGCATTTAACCACGGAGTCGTGCCCCAGCCCTTTTTTTACTTTTTATTTTGAGACAGGGTCTTGCTAAGTTGCTGAGGCTGGCTTTGAACTTGCAATCCTCCTGCCTCAGCTTCCAGATTACAGGCATGTACCACGGTGTCCAGCTCTGTGGAATTCTGAAAAAAAAAAACATCTCCTGTCTTGGGAGCTCCACACGAAGTTGAATGCCTGTGGAACGAGCTGTTATTCACAGACAGGGCGAGGTCTACAAATTTCCCTCTCCTTGCCCTAACATTTACACCCACTGTTTTGCACACAAGAAAATGACCCACTCACAGCTCTGCATTTAAATCCCTACCTGATTGATCTACGAGATGAAATTTGCCTTCAGCTTCCTATTACAACACTCATTACAGCTGCTATAAGAACATGAGCTCCTAACTCTTCTTCCGACTAATATAATCACTGGTAGACTTGCATGAATAATCCCTGCTCTCATTAACATAATAAAAACCTGTTAGCTGCATTCATTCTCTGCACAGCCTGGATGGCTGTGCCTTTGCAGGTTCTGCTCAGCTTGGACCAACCCATCTGCTCTTCCTCCCCAATGTGGCCCTTTCTCCTAGCCCCACAATTAGTGGGATGGGTTCTGCAGCCCTCCTTAAATGACATCACCGTGGACCTGTAGCAAATCTTCCTGCTGCTGCTGCCGCCACTGCTAAAAATTCCCTGGGCAGATGGGGTTCTCTGTACTTTGCTAGCATGATCCCTAGGAAAGGTATCTTTCTCAGCTCCCATTTTATAGATATGGAGATTGGGGTTGAGTAAGTTTTCTTCATGAGTGATGGATCCAGATGTTTCTACCTTGGGGCCCATGCTGTATACTTTTGGCACTTTGTGCCATAGAAGGAAATCTTCCTGCCCATTTGAATCTTTTTCCTATCTCCTTCTCCCTCACCCATGTATTTTCCCCACAAGAAGAAACTGCAAGTCTCTCTGAGACAGGCAACCTGAGATCTGCAATTCTTCTGAGTTTCCTAAGACACTTAAGGGGATTTTGCTTGGAAGATGGCTCCCTGTATCCTACAGGGAAGATTCCAGCTACTCCAAGCACCAAAGCCCAGCCTGCAACCCCTCGCCCAGCTCTGGGAACTGATGCATCCGTTCCCCTCAGCTCTTCCCAGCAGCTCCCCCAGCAGCTCTGAGGGGGGCTTCACCCTCCTTGTGGCAGCTGGATGGGCCATGACAACACTGTTCCAGGTCATATTTCACACCACTGCTCTGGGCAGCTTCCGCCTCCTCTGCTTCTCATAGCATTTTGGGAAGCAGAGTGCTTTAACGATAGGGAACTGAGGTCCTTAAGAGTAACATATTTTTGGAGACAGAAGAAATCTTGAAGGTCATCAGCTTCCTTGTGCAGATGAGGAAAGAGACTGCTGGAAGGGAAGCAATTTGGAAGTTGGCCAGCACCCGATCTCAGGGCTCCCCCTGGCCAGTCCCGCAGGGTAGCACGGCCTGTGAAGAGGTCCAGGGTTTGAGTCGCTTGTTTGTGTTTTCAGCACGACTCCCACCATGCTTACTGCTTGGAGAAACCCTGGGAGGATGGGAGCTGTCTGGATTTAGGCTTCGAGTCCAGACCTGCACTGAGTCCGCACATTTGGCCTCATTTAGGAAATAGTATTTGGCTGGACCAAGTACTGAGGTTGAATTGCTTAGTCTCTTGTTCCCCAGGGAGCTCAAAGCTAGACACGCATTGGGCAGCTCAGTGGCTCTCAGCCAGGCAGCAGCCACTCCAGTTTCCCCAACAATGACTACTTTCCTTCTGCTGGAAAACCCATCCGTGGGTGCGGGCCCAGTACGTCAACGTGTCTAAACCACGATTTCCCAGGGCTGCTCTCCCCAGTGATGAGCAGTAGTCGGAGCCCTTCTGAATGAGCCCTGGAGTCCAGCTGGGACAAGTCTACCTCTCTTAGGGTGGCATTTCCTCAAGGCTGCTTTGAATACTGTCATACTATAACTGCATTTTGCTGTGGTCTTTTCTTTTCTTTTTTTTTTTTTTCGTAGCTGGAGTTGGGACTTCCTGATAAGGCTAAGGGCCACGTCCCGGCTGTATGCATGAGGGTGATTGCATCACAGACAGCTGATGTGGTGACAAGGCCTTCGGGTGTACAGTTCATGAGGATCGTGATGTGGTAAGAGAAGCCTGCCTTTCGCAGTTGACACGAATCCATACATCTTTTGCAGGCCTCGTCTACCCAGCTAAGTTACCCCCGAGAGCTTTTTGTCTGCCCCTTCTCAGATGCCTTCTCTTTCTCAGCCACTCAAGAAGCATTTGTGGAACACCGCTTTGTGGGCGTGATGTGCTGGTGGATGGGGACACAGGAGTAAGAACTCACCCTTGGCCTTGAGGAGTCCAGTCTTCCAGCCACCGACTCTTACTCCCCACCGTCCAAGCCTTGTCCCTGGAATGTTCTGGTCCCCTGCACGTGGGTGTCACAGTGTGAGAAGAAGCTCTGAGGCAGAAGAGAAAAAGAGTGGGCATCTGAACAGGAAGGAGTCTAGGTTTCCATGAGCCATCCACTGCCCAGGGCAACTCAGGATGGCCAAGTGGACATGGGGTGAGGTGTCAACAGCATCTGCTACAACATTTTGGAAGGGGTGGCTTCCGAGTAGGCCTTGGAGGATGGTGGGGAGCCTCCAGCTGAAGCAGGCAGGCAGGGGAATGACTCCTCCTGGCAGCTGCGCCAGTGAGGGGACAGGAGGCAGGACATTGTGCTGGGAAGGAGGGACAGAACTGGAGGGCCAGGAGCCTCGGGAGGGTTTGTTTTAAGGTTGAGGATGGCAGAGGTTTGGGAGGTTTGAGGAGAAAATCCTTGGCCAATGGGAGTGGAGAAACTGAAGACACGGAGAGAGGTAGGGAGGAGGGTGCTGGAGACAGCCAGGCGTCCTCCAGAGGGGACCAGGCCCGGGGGGCAGAAGGGGAGGGTCTGAAGCTGGCCTTCACAGGAAGACGGACCCCGGCACTGCTAAGAATAAGCAGAGGAAGGAAGTGTGCTCCTCCTGGCCTCTATTTCCCCAGGACTGGAGGAGGCGGATAACTGGCTGCAAGGGAGGGCCCAAGAGGCTGGGGAGAGAGAAGGCAAGTTCTGGAATCATGGGGGAGGGTAGAGGGAGTGAATGGGAAGACGAGGTTGGGTGACGCCAGAGCCAAGTGAGGTTATTCAGTCTCCAGAGGAGCAGAGAAGGCTCCCTGGGCAGCTTCTTCTTCCCACTCCAAAGAGAAAGGGTGAGAGTGGGAGGGGGAGAGTCTCCGTGCTCCCCGGTTTTCACAAAAAGGCTCCCTCGGCCACCCCCAGCCTTGTGGGTTCACATTCATCTCCAAGTCCCTTTGAACACAGATGGTGTTTTCAGCAGCCACTTCAAGCCCAGACCAGGGCGGGAGAAAGCCACCACAGTGGCCAGGGAGGGGGTCACATAAGGAGGACGTCCCTTGACTGGGGACAAGACTTGGCTGGCTTCCACCTCCTCTCCTCCCACTTACCCAGAGGGAGCTCAGGTGCTGGCGGGAGCCGAAGGGTCCTGGCCGGGGCTCTTTTCTTACTTTCTGTCTAACCCCAGGCTGGCCCGTTCCCCTCTCCAGGCCTCTTCAAATTGGAGAATCAGATCCGCCCAGCCAGCCTCAGCCAGGTTCATGAAAGACAGGGCCCTGCTAGGTGGATACATCTTTCGGAAGCTGGTTGTTAATCCTGGGTTCTCCTCCCCGGGCTCCCCATCTGCACAAAGGGGCTGGTGGGCCAGAACCCAAGCTCTCCAAGGCTCCATCCATGACATGCCTTTCAGAGCACCCCAGAGGAGTCAGCTGAGTCAAGGGCAGGGTTCTTCAGTGCCTCTTGTCAGCAAGTTCTCAGAAAAATCCTTACCACGCAGCAGCCAGATGGCTCTCAAGATAGACTGGGAAGGGAAGGTGAGAGGAGCTCCTAGGGGACGCGGAGGACGAGGGATAGAGTTGGGGAAATCTGGACGCACGCAGGATGGGGAGGGAGAGGCTGGAGCAGCAGGGCGGCTGGGGGCACCACCAGGGGCTCCACGCAGCTGTCTTCCCACAGGATGCATTAAAAGAATAAACAGACAAGAGACTGCTCTGCTCACTTTGAGATGAGCAGGAAATGACAAGGCAGGCACTCTCTCTCGGGGAAAGAGAATTTCATTCTTCCTAAAGAGGACTTCTTAGCTCCAGGGCTCCCTCTGATAGGGCACCCTCCCTGTGCAGCAGGCCACATGCTCCCCATGGGCCTGGGGCAGGTCAACCGCATGCTGCCCTGTGCCTGGAGAGGCTATGAGTGGTGGGGCTCAGTGGGCACAGCCTGGCTGGAGTGGGGCTCAGACGGCAGAAAGGGTCCAAGCCACCAATTCAGGCTTAGATAAATGCTGCTGGCAACCCTTGTAGCAGGGCTATACCCAGGGTGGAGGAAGGAAGCAAGCGCAGCCGGACCTGCAGCAGGAAGCAGGCACACTCAGCCAAGCCCCGGCTGGAGGAGCGGACCTTTGACTAAACTATGATCCATCTTCTTTTAACCAATGAGTTAGGGTTGGTTTGTTTCACAGCAATCACGGACTCATATGAGTGCCAGGAATTGTGTTTAGCACAGCATGTGGGTGACGACACCCACATAAGCATGAAACTGAAAATAAGGGGAGAAATCTGAAGCAAAGTGTGGCAAGCCACGGTGGCAATTTATGATGCCATCACAAGATGGCGCCGAGAGTCTGTGGCAGTTAAGGACGCCATTACAAGATGGCGCCGAGAGTTTTTTATTTTATGATAAACAAGACTTTATTTGGTGTGTTTTGAGAGCTGTCTAATGGGAAGGAGCCACGTGGCAGCATTGTATAGGGTGTTTTGGGGCTATTTAAGAAATAGCAGGGGCTGAGTGAAGAAAGAAGAAGATTGTATCCAAGGCCTAAATAAACTGTTGAAAGAAGATTCCCGGTGTCGTGTCTTCCTTGCTGGCGAGTGGACGCGACAAGTGGTGCCGAAACCCGGGAACCAGAACTTTCAAGCAGTCAGGGTAGTGCACAGGTAAGTCCGGACCCCCCACCCCCCTTACAGTCCCGGATAAGAGGGACCCGACCCCATAGTCCCAGGTATAGGGACCCCATAGTCCCAGGTATA
>PVKS010040099.1:0-16840 GCA_004027875.1 Aplodontia rufa | reverse complement strand
GGGAGAAACAGTATCAAAACATTATCAGTCAATGGATATAAACTTTGTTATTGAGGGGAAAAACCAGATCATAGATAACCACCTTGGATTTTACCTTTTGCAGTTTCCCCCAGAAGAACTCATGCGTTAACTGGATAGATCGTGGAGGAATGACATCGGCTTCTGGGATGGTTCCCCCATCTTCCCAATTTCCAGTCTCCTATAAGTTCTTCATATACCCTCCCCCCCCCATCCCCCTCCCTGCACCTCTGAGAATCCTATAGAGCCATGCCCCTAATGTTCTGAAAGTCATTCAATTTGTAGTTTTGCGAGGTTAGCTGTCAGCCCTACTGCTAGACTATGGAAACAACACAGATTTCCCTCACTGGATGAATGGATCCAAAAACTGTGGTACATATATAGCATGGAATTTTACACAGCAATTAGAAACAATGATATTGCAGCCTTTGAAGGTAAATGGATGGCTATGGAAGAAATTATGCTGAGTAAAATCAGCTTAACCCAGAGAACTAAGGTTTGAATGTCTCCACTCATTTGTGGAGGCTGGAACTAGACTCTGGCCATTCAGAAAGGTGGTTTATTATCACATGTTAAATCTAGATAAGATGTAATGTTATATAGCCTAATACTTTTTTAGAGATATTGTGGGTAAGGGAAGGGAGGGATACGGGTGAGAAATTGGGGGGGGGCACTCCTGGGGGTAAAACTATACACATTTCATATTATTTTGTTAAAAATTTGTATGGTTGTTCAAAAATAAAAAATAAAAAAAATCTCATTTTAAGCACAAATCATTTTATATCTTAATTTCTGTAAGAAACACATGTTTATACAGAACTAACTACTACTTCTTTTTTTCTCTATTTTTTTTAAAGGGAGAGAGAAAGAATTTTATTTATTTTTTCTTCTTGCCTTTATTTCTCCAACACTTAATTGTGCATGTGGTGCTGGGGTTTGAACCCAGGTCTTTGTGCTGCCAGGCAGTTGCTCCAACTGCTGAGCCAGCACTCCAGCCCTGCTCCTTCCCCCCATTTCTTTTTTGTAACAGTTTCATTGATATATAATATTCATAGCCATAAAATTCACCCATTTAAAGTACAATTCAGTAGTTTTTGGAAAAATCACAGAGCTATGCAACCATCCATGTAATCAATTTTAGAATATTTTTATCATTCCAAAAACAAATCCCACACCCTTTAGCAGTTACTCCCATTTCTCCCCATCTGTCCCAAACCTCGGCACCCCTGAATCTACTTTCTGTCTGTAAATTTTCCTATCCTAGACACTTATATAAATGGATAATATAATATTGGCTTCTTTCCCTCCTTGGCCCTTAGGACTAACTAGAATCATTGTCTTTTTAAAAAAGATCCATCCTACAGTTAGACTGTTTCTATGATGAGAAGATCAGAGATTATATGGGTGTGATTTATAGGTAGCATCTGACTTGTTGCTCCTTGGATAGTATTTTGGTTTTGGTTGTTATCTTAGAATAATTATGCTTATCTTTTTCTTCCTTTAGGAGATGATGGTTCGTACAGTGCTGCATTTATTTACCCAGTAAATAGATATATTTTTTTTATTTTTTTGAGAGAGAGAGAAAAAAAAAAGAGAATCAATTTTATTTATTTTTTCATCTGGTTTTTGTTTTTTGGACACTTATTGTGCATGTGGTGCTGCAGTTTGAACCCAGGTCCTTGTGCATGCCAGGCAAGCGTTCTACCCATTAGCCACCACCCAGCCCCCTTGATTTCTTTAAATAAATATAAAATATGCATTATAAAGATTAATCTGTGTCAATTCTGTTTCTGCAGACTGTATTTGTATTTGACACATTTCTGAAGTACATTTTCAAGTTTGCACATTGGAAGTTTCAGAAAATAATATTCACTTTTTTTTTTTCTGTTCAGGTGAGGTCCCTTTTAAATCCATTCTGTCATAACTGAAAGGAGCATCTTAGCATTGTGGCTTTTAGTCATTTTTTTCACCTTCTCTTAGATACTGCACCAGGAGTGTGACTGGGGTCCGTATGATTTCTCCCATGGCATGGCTCTGGCTTCTATGTTGTTACAGCTCTCTTATCCTTCTCTAACTCCTGCAGTGATTCAAAACTAGTAATTGGTAGTTTTCTGGTTGAATCATTTAGATAGATGGACTTGAAACGCTTTATTCTTTTTTTAAAGATCATTTTATTGATGCATATAATTATATATAATAGTGGGGTTTGTTGGAAATGCTATATTCTAAAAATTTGAAAAAAATTATGTAGATATCAACAGTAATTTAAGGATAGTACAATACA
Organism: Aplodontia rufa; assembly: GCA_004027875.1. NCBI lineage: Eukaryota > Metazoa > Chordata > Mammalia > Rodentia > Aplodontiidae > Aplodontia > Aplodontia rufa. The sequence continues at coordinate 14,538 of PVKS010040099.1, read as the reverse complement.
AGAAATTAAATAGAAGAATTTAAAACCCATGTTTCATCACTTTTTTTTTTTTATATAGAACCTCGCATTATCTTCCTCTTGTGTTTTCTCCACTTCAAAACATGGCTTATCAAATTCTAGAAATTTCAGAATGCAACGTTTTCCTACTTATATCTCCCCATAGTTGTCTTATCAGTCCCCTAGTCCTGGAGGATTCCAGCTAACAACTCATTTTCAAAACTTGAAGAGAAAGGATTAAGCATTTACCTCTATGAACGACTTATGCCTGAGGGCAAACAGATATTTGATGAAATGAAGGCTGTCTTTACAGAGATAATCTGCTATTAAATGAAGGAAGAGTGATAGAGTGAAATGTCATTGTTGTACAACACCTAATAATGTTTAGGCAATGATCTCTATTGGGTGCTAATATAAGAAAACAAAACAGGAATAATTTGATTTTATGTGCCTGAATCTTAGTCATTTGGCTCTAACTTCCTTTTTATAGGAAATACTAACATAATAAATGACACCATCAGGATGCAGTCACCAAAATTCAGACTGCGAAACCATAGGATTTAATGATTCAGTTACTTCAACAAATTACAAAGGGTTGGGGGAGAAGAGAAGGAAAAGCAGGGAGAACTTATAGCTTGAAAGAGAGTAAGATATGTGTCAGTCAACTACAATACATGGACTTCATTGGGATCCTGAAACAAAGAAACCACAAAAGAACCGCTTTTGGGGGAAATTTGGACACTTTTCCCTATGATGTTAAGGAAGTTTCTGCTGTTTAAAGACCCATGTTGAAATATTCACAGATGAAGTGTTATGCTGTCTGGGATTGACTTCAAAATATTTCATAGTAAGAAGAATAGGCAGAGTACAGATAGAACAGGATTAGGTTGATAATTGGTTGAATGATGGATATGTGTTTACTATGCTTTTCTCAATATTTTTAGAAATTTTCTGTAATAAAAAGTTCCCCAGAAAGGTAGTGTTAGGATCTTTCCTACGTGGCTAAATATATAGATATCAATTTTGTAGGTGAGTTCTCTTTTAAATAGGTGATAGATTGGTGTTTCTCAGATCACAGATGCAACTCTTTTTTTTTGGGGGGGTACCTGGAATTGAACCCAGGGGTGCTTAAACACTAAAACACATCATTGGTCCTTTTAAAGTTTTAGACAGGGTCTCTAAGTTGCATAGGGCTCTGTTAAGTTGCTGAGACTGGCCTTGAACTTGTGATCCTTCTGTCAATCAGCCTCCCTAGCCGCTGGGATTACAGGCCTGCACCACTATGCCTGGCACAAAAGCAGCTTTTAATCTTGATCACTGACAGACAGAGTGCAGGTACACATCAGTGAGAACAGTGAAACCCATTGCTCTGCTGGAAAACACTGGCTGCACCTGACAACCATACCACCATCTGTGGACTCCAACGTAAAGTGCTGGGAAGGATCCTCAAGGACTGAGCCAGCCTGCAGATCAGACAGTGCTATGTGACACCAGACCCTGGTTGTGATTTCCAAGTGAAGGCAGTAAAAAGAAAACAGATCCGTGCACCCTCTCGTAAGGATAATTTCTATGTGTGCCTCCAGTAGCTCCTAAAATGGTCTCTATATAATGTCATTCTATCAAAGGGAATATGTGTTTTTTTTTTCTGATTAGGTAAATAGTCCCTGTATTCTGCTTGTAAAAATCCCAGTGCAGTTTTATACAACAGTTGGAGGGAGGTTGGGTATTTTGTAAACTGGAGAGAGATCTGCAGGTAGATAGGGTGGTATGCAGAGTTGTTTAGTGAGTTGGCAGTCCTTTAGGTGAAGAGTAAGCATGATTTCGGGTAAGCCCGATTTTTCTGCTTCATGCCAGGTACTGTATTTGATCCTTTCTGTGTTTCTTGGCAGTAGTTTGAAGGTGAGCTGAGGCTTAGGAAGGTCAAGTAACTTTCCTTAACTTATGCAGCTGGTTAATGGTGGAACTTGAATTTTAACTTATCCTGTTTCCAAAGCCCTTATTTTTCTGAATTCTACATTCATCAATTAAGTGATGTTATTATCAGCTAGGTATGTATTTCAAAGTTAGAGATGTGATTTGAATGCATTTTGATGTGTTCAGACTTTAACAGTCTTCTGTTAAATTTGTATGCTCTCAAATTTTGTTTTCTTTGTTTTGGGTGCACATGGAGGAATCAGTGATGCTTATACATGCTTTTTTTTTTTCCCCAAAGAGAAAGAAGCATTTTTTTTTAATTCATTATTTCATCTGGCCTTTGCTTCCCCGACAGTTATGTTTATGGTACTGGGGTTTGAACCTGGGCCCTCACACCTGCCTGGCAAGAGCCATAACCTCGAGCCACTACTCCAGCCCTTACGTGCTTTGTTTTGAGTGGCTATGAGCAGGTAGAAATCCTGTTGTCATTAATGTAGAAAATAGAGGGATAATAACATATCCAATGCATACCAAATGATTAGATTTCAAAACAACTCTATGAAACTATTAGATTTTTCAAGGATCTCTTTGCTTTGTTAAAATAGATGACGAGAACCTTGGTGTAAAAGAGTGCTTTGCTTTGCTTAGCTTAGAGAGCTGTGTGTTTGGGGCAGTAGTTGTGAGAGACTTTTGAACACATTTCAGTCACATTCACGCAGTGCATCTGGAACTCTTTGTTTTTCAGGCTGCTGTTTCCCAGCCATGTCAGCATCTTTATTGTCTCTGCTCAGAAATCCCTTAGTGCACCAAACAGGGAAAGGAAATTGGCAGCATGCTAATGACTGACAAAGGAATCATATTGTATTAGGGTTTTCTGATATTCATTAATAATTTTGAATGGACAGAAATATGCCAACAGCTAATAATGTAAGATAATTTGTAACCACAAGGTCTTTCTAATAGTTAATAAAATTAGTTTCATGAGATAGCATTTGCTACTAATACTTCATGATGTATTTCTAAATATCAGAGTACATAGATTTTTATTTTTTTTTTACTTTTTTTTCCCTGTAGAGAACCATAGCATCTATGGCTTATAATGATACTTTTATTTCCACTCATGTAGCAGTCCAGAGATGGGGAATCCAGGATGGTACGCAGCTCATGTCTGTCCATGAGATTAGCCCAAGCTCAAGGTCAGGGAGCATGGTAGTTTTAAAACATATGTGCGTTTCCTCTTGTCTCCTACCCTTGAATCTGCTTGAGTACCCGACTTGCTTGTAACCAGTAGGATGTGGAATTAGTGATGCACATGTCTTCCATGGTTAGATTGTTAAGGGTAATGTTATTTGTTTCTTGGTGCATTATAATTATGCATAATAGTGGGACCCTCCTCCCCCCAGCTGATGAGTGTTACCAGTTGAGGTCCAGACACTGTGTAACAAAGACAAATGTTCTCATCATGCTGGTTTGAGTTTCTGACTTGTATGATTTATAAGCATAATCAAATGGTGGTTTTACACAGTTAAGTTCTAGAATGGATTGTTCCATAGCAATAGTAACTGGAACAAGATCCCAGGTTCCTTCTGTCATTTTGCCGTGCCCTCACAGGGTTCTTAGGTGTGCTGCTTCCATGTCAGAATGCCAGCCCTCTAGGACAGGAAAGTACAGAGGGAGGCCCAGCTTTGGTCTTGTGAGAATGCTGCCCAGGAGTAGCACTGTCACTTCTGTCCATGTCTCAGTGGCCAGAGCACTTCTAGCTCAAGGAAGACTGGGAAGTATATATTTTTTCCTGGTGAACATTCATCTACCTAAAAATTAGGGAATCTGCTTCTTTGAGAGGGAGAATTCATGTGCATGGGGAAAAGTTGTAGTTTCTGCTACAGTTGTGTTGGGCTGATTATAGTAAATTCTTTACACTGTACTTTGTAACTGGTATCTATATCTCCTAGGAAATTTTCTGTGTCAGCTTTTAGTAGCAGCGTATTTGGAAAACAATATACTTTGGTTAGAATTAGAATTGTCTAAGAATAATTGTATTTTGAAAATTAAAGCAATAGTGATTTAAAGAGAGTGTTTGTTTTTCTTACATAACAGAAGTCCATCACAAGGCCCTCCAGGGATGGTGTGTTTATAGTCACCATCATCAGTGATATCAGCACTTTAACTTGTTCCCACAGCTTTAGGCTCCTGCTTGTGGTCCAGGATGGCTTGACTCTCTTCCATGAGGTGGGACTTCCAGCCGGTAGAAAGGATGGATGAGGGAAGAAAGGGCAAGGGGTACACAACAGTAGTTTTTCCAAGCAGCTTTTGGAAATTGCCATATGATGCTTCTACTTTCATTCCATGGATGAGAAGTTTGTCATTTGGCCACAAATGCTGAGTGTAAGGTTGGAGAAGTGTGCTTTTCATTCCAGGTAACCATATCCCCCCATCAAAATCAGCATTCCTATCTCTAAGGAACCTGGCGTGAGTCAGTAGCAGATTCTGTACATGCTGCCCATTAGAAAAGAGCTGCACAGAATTTGGGCACTGCTGTATGTTGCACTTTAAACAGAAAATGGTTCAAAATTGCATTTAAGGAATGTCATGATGCTCAGTGTTGTGTTTTATATTTGACCTTGCTTTGCTGAGAAAGGCAAGGTTGCAGAAGCCACATTTCTGCCTAGACAATCAGAGAAAAAGAGGAGGAGGTGAGACTACCTGTAAGAGCCACACATTTCTATCCAAAAGAAAGAAAAATAGACTGCTCAATTCATACCAGACTACACTTTAAAACAGAATCTGTGTTTTCCGTACTAATCAGAGGGTGGAACTCATGAAGATTTCCAAATCAGCTGGAAAATGAAAGGGAATATGTCCTCTGCACTGCCAAGTTTAATTGTGAATTAAATCTTTCAAGACTACTATACAGGGCAGAAAGGTTGGTTTTATACAGAGAATAGTCAGTCTTTTCTCAGGAGATATTGACAAGAAGAAAGTTCTGCAGCAGCCTCAATGGATAAGGTTGAATCAACACCCCACAGCAAGCTGTCTCATCCCAGAAGGATGATACATTCATTCAGACTCTTTCAATTCTAAAACAAAGGGACAAAAATACTATCAAGAAACAAAATACATACATATGAAAGGGCACTTTTAGAAAAGCAGAACCTCCCACAATGCGACTTTGGAGCACTCAGAAACGGTGACAGTCCTATTATGTACACACTAGAAACAGGACTGTTCCTTTTCAGGAAAGACTTTGAGAGTTGAGGGTGAAACAGTGACAGTCTGTACACAGCCCTGTATCTTCTGCCTGTAAACATCAGATGTCCCTGGAAACTTACATGATTATCATAATAATTCAGAGATAAGGGCTGGAAGTGTTATGTGGACACCAAGGTGCCCATGATTGCCAGGGTCTTTATGTTGCTCTTTAGTACCCCTGCGTCTTGGTTGATTTATACCCCTTTTGTGGCACTCTGAGGTCACTGATTTTCAAGTCTGCAACCAGGGACCCTGAGGTCCATTCTGTGCTTTAGGCCATGTCCTGCGTTGACTTGACCCTGACTGTGGCTGGTGAGTTCCAACATCCTGCTAGCATGAACCCTCTGGCAGTGCCCCAGCCCCTCTCATAGGTAATTTGTCTGGTCTGTGCCAAGTGGAGTCAAGGTGGGGGGGTTCTCCTTTCTAGGGTCTCAAATGGAAAAAGCGTCAAACACCCCACTCTGCCTTACCTGTCATTCGCCCAGTGCACCTCCTCTCAGGGCCCCAGTCTCTGGACTCTCTCTTCTTTCTCTTACAATATGACTGTATCATAAGCTGCTTTCAGATCATGCTGTGGCTCTACTGTCATAGCTGGAAGGAATCCCTGATTAAAAAGAGACAGCAAGGGGGCTGGAGCGGTGGCTTGGAGGTTATAGGGCTTGCTTTGCATGCGCAAGTACTCAAGTTCAAACCCCAGCACCACATACACAACAAAGTGTCAGAGGAATGAAAGTCACATGAAAAACTAAATAAAAATTGATTTTCTCTCTCTCTCTCTCTCTCTCTCTCTCACATTCTCTCTCTCTCTTAAAAAAAAGACAACAAGGGGGACGAGGGGGAGACAGGAATTAAAAATTTAAAAATTTTGGGAAATTCTCTCCAGACGACAGTATGGACAGCAAAACTACATAGTTTTGCTGAATAATTCTGCTTTGCAAATCAGAAATGATCTCTGTCATATTTTTAGAGCATTTCTACAATCTCTCTCTCTTTTCTTGCCAGAAAGCAAAAGAGGATATATGAATAAATTTCAAAATATTATCTTATACTTGCTGTATGGTCAGCCAGAGTTTTTGTCTTCATAACCTCTATATCATTGACATCAAGCTCTTTGCTGTTAGTGTTTAGCAAGAAAATGGGATTTGGGTCAGGAGCAGTGGCGGTTAGGGTGCTTGCCCGGCATGCGTCAGTACGTGAGTTCAAACCCCAGCTACGTACACTATGAAGTCCCAGAGCAATGGAGGCTGCATGAAAAACTAAATAAAAATTGTTTCTCTCTCACTTTCCATCTCTCTTAAAAAAAAAAGAAAAAGAAAGAAAAAGTAAAGGGGATTTTGTGAGCCAAAGATTTGTATTCAAGTCCTGGTTACCAGTTAGGTGGTATTGGATAAGTTGCTCTCATATTAGAATCTCAGTTTCTTCATCTTTAAGTGAATGTGTCAACCTCACACACAGTGTATGGGAATATAAAGTGGGGGGATTATGTGAAAGCACCTGCCAACTCTGGAATGAAGTGTGATTTTATTAGTTCTAGATCCCTGTCTGGCATCATACTTGCTTCCATTTGTGTCCTTCTGCTCTTGTTCATCTTCCTAGAATGTACAGCCTCTCCCACAAGTCTGTCACGGGTGCTCAGGGTTGCACTGGTCACTCTTTTCTGTTTTACATGTCATTGACAGGATTCCCATATTGTAGCTATTTTACTTTTTGTTTTATCTCCTCCGTTATATTTGTATTACCATGAGGCAGAACTAAACTGGGTGTTTGTTTGTTATTTATTTATTTCGGTACTGAGGATCTGACCCACAACCTTGAGCCTGCTAGGCAAGTGCTGTACTGCTGAGGTACATCCCAAGCCCTGTTTCATATACTGCTTTTGTTTTGTTTTGTTTTTCTAAAAGAGAGGGAGGGAGGGAGAGAGAGAGATTGAGAGATTGAGAGAAAGAAGGAGGGAATCAATTTTATTTAGTTTTTCACCTGGCTTTCATTGCTCCAGCACTTTGTTGTGTGCGTGGTGCCGGGGTTTTGTTACGCACAAGTCTCCAGTCCCCAAAGACCATCAAGGAGCCGAATCCGATGCAAATACACGAGGGCTATTTAATGCAGTTTCGAGTCTGGCCACTCTCCCGTCACTGTCACGGCTGCATCGGGTTCAGAGAGAGAGCCCCGAGCCCAATACAGCGATACTTTTATAGGTTTTCACGGTGAAGCAGGAAATTCAAACAAAGCAGAATACACGATTGGTTGCTCTTCTAACATACATGATATATTTCTATCAGCCATGGTACCCTTTGTCTCAGACTTCTACCATATATAGGTTGGTATGTTAAGAATTGGCTTGTCAGCTCCTGATTGGCTGTTTATTTGCTAAGGGTCAGTTCATCTGGCAGTATGAAACATGGTTTGTTGTTCTTTATTTTTAGTAAACCAGAATTTAGGGCTACTTCAAATACTATTCAGAAATAAGGCCTCTAATGACTACAACACGGTTAAATTGCTGTACTTTCTTTCAGCAGCGGTTTGACCAAGCCTCTGCTCTGCCCCATCTTGCGCTCTCCCATACTCTTCTCACACTCCCTCCTCGCACCTGCTCCCTAAGGCTTGCTCAAGCCACCCTCTGCTCTGCACTCTCTCAGTTTGAACCAGTGTCTTCACACATGCCAGTCAAGCACCCTAACTGCTCAGCCACCACTCCAGCCCCTCATATGGTTTTTATATGTTTCATGATTTTTTAAAATATTTTCTATAGCCCTGGAGCATACTTTGGAGTGGAAAAAAATTGGTTTTGCTTGGTATCACTCTAAACTAGTAAAATAAGATAATTTAATTATATTTAGTGGATAGTCCTGTTTCCTATCTCATCCTTTTCTGATCCTGAAAAGAACTTATTTTCTGAATAACTTGTAACTAGCTGAAATCATTCAGGGCTTACTTATGAAATAAAGAACATATGTTTTGATTTAAATACTTCATCCATAGCTAATTTTGACTGTTAAGAATTATCTTTAGGTTTTAGAAATTTATTTTGGAGCTATGAAGTAATTTCTTTTACCATACTCAAATATTCATAGCTCAAAAGTTTTTTTGAATTTGCTTCAACTAAAATCTAATATATGTGACATTTTGATTTTGGTGGCTGTGTGTACATAGCTCTTAGACTTTCTCAGGGGCCATATCTTTAGATAACTGTAATTAAACCATTTCAGATTTTATGTATATTTTGCTAATAAATATTCATAAGACTGCCTGGTGAGCAGAAGCCAGTGATAAAGGGTATAGTATGTATTCAGAATCAATAGAGGACATTTACTTCCAGGATCCTGTGGCAGATGATACACTACAGCAAGTTTAGAGTTCAGAATTTTAAAAAAAGAATCAGACCCAATGTGCAGAAATAAAATTTTATAGAACAATTGTACAAAGACAAAAAAATCTGCCTTTACTACTTCACTGAGTTGTCAGCGTATTTTGTTTACACTTTTTAAAGGCCAGCATCTACAAATAATTTACATATTTCCTCTCTTGAATTAGTTTTTTTTGAGAGAGGGACAGTGAGAGAGAGAGAGAGAGAAAGAAAGATAATTATTTAGTTTTTCATGTGGCTTCCATTGCTCCAAGAATTTGCTGTGTACACAGTGCTGGGGTCTGAACTGGTGGGCAAGCACTGCAACTGCTGAGCCACCCCTCCAGCCCCGAATTAATTAATTTTAATTGATTTCTTCTTTTATTCCCCTTGGGTACTAGTGATTGGACCCACTGTGCTTTACCACTGGGCTCTTATTATTTTATTTTTTTATTTTGAGACAGGATCTTGCTAAATTGCCAAGGGTTTGCTCAGCTGACCTCCTAACTTGTGATCTTCCTGCTTTATCCTTTCTAGTTTCTAGGATTATAGATATGTGCCACTGCACCCTGCAATTGATTTCCTTTTAAAAATTTCACATGTAACCTTCTGTGCTATCACCAAAGATCACTTGGGAGCGCTGTATATCTCTATTTGATACTTTGGTTTCTTTCAGATTCTTACTACTAAAGGAAATGTAAAGTTTCATTTCTTCTATAATAAAATATTTTGTTAGCGGTGGTGTTAAGTGAATTTCCAAAATGGTTCATGTAAACAAAAAGCTCTGTTGATAGAAGCACTACTGTGTTGTTTATTCCAGGCCACATTTTTTCATTTCACTGGCTGTGTTTCTGTGCCATTACTGTCACCGAGTAATCAGACTTGCTTTATTAGAGTAGTGATAACTGTGAACAAGCATATCTATACTTCATAGGAGTTGCAATTCCAGCGATTTTTAACGTAGGTATAGAGATGGGTACACAACAAATGAAGACTGAGTTTGTATTTTTTTTTAACAATTTGCTTTGAGTTTTTTAGTCACTAGGTGTCAGGTGATGCTTAAAGTTTAAAATTCTGTAACTATTCTTCCAAACCCCTGTTCTCTCTCTGTGTATTTTAATAGATTTCTACTGGAATAGATCCCTAGGCTGTCATACCTCTATTTTTAGAGGCCTTAAAAGCACCTCATTATTGAAATAAATTTTGCTTTATAAATTTCATTTGAGTAGTTGGGCAGAGGTTGCTGAATGCTCAGTTGATCTGTAGCTAATGGACTGCGTGATGGTGCCCTATTCTCTGAGGGAACCCAGGAGTGTGTCTCTCCAGAAAAGTCCCTTGCCATTTTGAATGGCTTCCTGAGACTGAGATTTCATTGATAACTCCACATTTTCAGAATGCTCCCAGTAGGAGTCAGGAAGACATTTTAAAAAGTACATAAAAATTGACAAGTTCTTAAATATGTCTCAAGAACACCTGTGACACAATACTCTCTCCATTGTAAAAAAAAAATTGCATGATATTCCTTGAAGAATAAAAATCATTGATAATCTTGCCACCTAGATTTAATTACTGATATTATATTGGCAAATTTCCTTATACTTTTTTTTTCTGATTAACCATTTTGAAGTATTTCCTCCCTGTTGACCAATTAATACTGAAATAAACATTTTCCATGTTACTAAACTTCTTTATCAATATTTATTTAGTGAATGTATAGTCTTTCTTTGTGGCTGTATTACAACACTACTTCCTTTTTCCATTTTGTATATTTAGATTATTTTACATTTTCTACTTGTAGCTAATAGTGAACAAGGCCTGATAAATATTGAGCATTATCAAGCAACTGTTGTATCTAATACTGAAATGAATATTTTCTTATATAAATTTTAATCTGAATTTTGTGCCTTCTTTAGACTCCAGAGCCTCAAAAGTTAAGGGTATATAAATTTCTAGGGCCAACTGCCAGGGGTTGATTCCAGGTTCTCCAATTAATCAGTTTTTTAAAAATTATCAGTGTTTTTTTTGTTTTGTTTTGTTTTTTGTTTTAAATTATCGGGTCCAGACTGGTAGCTCAGCAATTACAGCCCCTGCCTGGCCTGTGCGAGCATGTGGGTTTGAAATCCAGCACCACATGCACAATGAAGTATCAGAGCAACAAAAGTCACATGAAGAACTAAAATAAAATTGATTCTCTCTCTCATTGTCCCTCTCTTAAAAAAATTATTTAACTTTTCAGTGCCTCGGTTTCCTTATCTGTAAAGTAGAAACAATAATCTGCCCTTGTAAAAGGTGTGAAATGCATAGAACAGGGACTAGCATATAGTTAGTGTTGTATAAATATCAAGCTTTGTATGCAGAGAACATAGGAACCTTATGTATATTTTAAAAACTTCTGGTCAGCATTGCCAAATACCTGAAAAGTTTATACCACTGGGTACTCCATCAACACCATCTAATGGTGCCCTTTTTTTTTTTTTTTCTTTTTTTTCTTTTTGGGTGCTAAGGATTTTACCCAGGGCTCATTTACCACTAAGCTCTTTTTGGTTTTTATTTTGAGACAGGATCTGGCTAAATTGTTGAGGTTGGCCTTGAATTTAATAATTCTCCTGCCTCATTTTCCCAAATTGCTGGGATTACAAGTGTGTTCCCCCTGTTCTTAGCTGGTACCTATTTTTGTCACATAGATTTAATCATTAGCAAGAGTTCCTTATATGCATCTTTCGTTATCTGAGCATTGTCATTCATTCATTCTTCTTTGCTCTCCTGATTTTCATTAGGTAATGTGTCTAGTCATTAAGGAACATGTGGTTAGAAGGAAAACAACATTGATTACTCCTTCCTTTTTTCTTTTTTTTACCCCCCATCCTTTTGGGCGAGAAGGAAATAGGTAAGAGTAGTTATAAAATTTGAAAGTTTGGAACCTCTATTCTGATGGTAGATATTAAAGATGCCTGAAGTGTTTTAAAATGTCTAGAAACATATTTGAGACAAGAGTCCATTGATGCAGGATTTACCTTCAGAAATGCAAGTAGATAAGGCAAGAGTTCACTGGGAAGTTGAGGTGTGGGGGTGACTGATCTTAGGCGATGTCATGCAGAGGTGAACTTGGGAGCTCATCCCTCCTTGGAATCAGAGATATTTTATCACCATCTGTTTACATTGCATGTCTTTTTTTTTTTTTTTTTTTTAAGAGAGAATAACTTTTATTTAGTTTTTCATGTGGCTTTTGTTGCTCTGATACTGCTTTGTATACATGGTGCTAGGATTTTGAACCCATGTCCTCATGCATCCCAGGCAAGCTCAGAAATCGCTAAGCCACTGCTCTAGCCCCAACATTACTTGTCTTGGGTAAGCTTTGGTTGGGGGAAAGTGTCCCTTAGTGAACAGGTGGTATCTTTTCCGCCAGTCTGACTGAACAGGTGATATCTTTTCCCCCAGTGGAAACGGGTCTTATGGAGAAGTTCCCTAGCAGAACTGCAGTGCATAGAATAGTGACTCTGGTAGGTTTTGGAGGTTACTTGACACTTGTTTATTGATTGATTAAAGTGACTAGACAACTTGTGTGCCTTTCCTTTTGCCTGTCAATAATCATGGATGTGGTGCAGAGGTGGTGGCCTGGGCTGAGGACTTCTGGTATGGAGTTGGGTCACCTGGAGAGTATATTCTGACCAAGGCCATGGAGGCATGCATGGTGATCCTGAAACTAATGCGTTTGTCTATACCAGCTGTAAATGAGATTTAAATAAGAAACTTTGAGTGGGATGCCATCTCCTTAAGCAAGCAACAAGTCTAGACTCAACATTTTTTCCAACGGTTCAGAGCAGTTGTTTTTGATGTTCCCCACCCTTTCATCCCTGCTGCTGACTCACTCTGAGACTGGCTTCATTATATCATGGGAGTGAAAAGTGTCATGCCTGTGAATCATGCCTGTAATGTGTGTCATCACAACCTAAGAAAATAGTCTCTCAACATTTGGTTAAAATAAAAGATTTACTAAGAATTTTGTTAGTTTGTTTCATGAAAAATGAAATTTGTCAAATGAGTGTTAGAACGGGTATTAAGGTATGTTTAGTTTTATTCCATAAGCCACTGTGACAAATTTATGGTGCCCATTAATATTTATCAAGTGTGATTATATTCAGGGTAAACAGAATCAGAGTGGTCTGTTATGCAGAAACCTAACAGTCTGGTACCAGCAAGAGACCAGATCTGCTGCATTCTTATTTTTGTCCTTGTATGGATTTACACTCTCACCTTGAGCAGAATTTAATTTACATGTAGAGGAATTTATGCAGTATAGTGAAGGAAATGATTCCTCAACAGCCGAGACATTTTGTTTTGATTTTTTTCTTTTTTTGGAATTGGTATAGTAAGAAATGAAAGCATCTATTTATTATACGTCTTTTCCTCGTTTCTTGATATTGGAGGCTATGTGGATCTTACCCTTGTTTCTTGCTGTAGAAAAGGCATTACAGCTGGGTCAAACTTCAGCGCTGCTGCTTCCTTGCTGGATTACAGAATCCCTAGGCTAGCTTAAGTTCTTCTGGTTCTTGGTGTTATTTTTAATTGGTAAAATGATTGATACAGTAGTAGGATTACTGTGGGATGATGTGTAGTTCTGTAGTGCATAAAATAGTGACTTGGGTGGTTTTCTGGAAGTACTTGATGTGTTTGCTCATTGGTTAAAGTAGAAAACTAGTAGTATTTGTTGAGGACCTTCCTGTTATACTGTGGCATTTTACTTAAGGCATGTAGTAATGCTATGTGATAGGTATTTAGTAAGGTACCTAAAGAACCTTGACTGTATTATAGATGAGAAGATTTGAGTTGGATGGAAGTTAGTTTGTTTCCCCTAACTGAACTTGGAAGCCAGCGTTGATGCCAGAATTCACACCTTTGTATAGACTCCTGGTTCTACTGCTGACAACTTAGTCATGTTCTTTATCCTTACCATAGCTGCCCCTCTTAGCCTATCAGATGACACAGCATAGACAGTAAAATGGTGGGAAGGGGGGAATTCCCTTTGTATTTTAATGTCTTCAGTTATTTAGTGAACTTATTAGGTATAGGTCCTCTAAGATAGAGCATGGATTGTGACCGGAAATAGTGTAAAAGTAAAGAGAAAACAGGATTCTTTCAGAAACCAGAAAGTCATATAGTTTTTAAAAAATTTGAGATACCATATGCATCCATTATTACTTGTTTATATTCTTTTCCAATCTGAGCTACTGTAGGTCCTACTGTTTTTTTGTTTTTTGGGTACTGGGGATTGAACCCAGGGACATTTAACTATTAAGTCACATCTCTAGCCTATTTTTTTTTTTTGTTTATTTTTGAGACAGGGTCTTGCCAGATTGCTTAGGGCCTCCCTAAATTGCTCAGGCTGCTTTGAACTTGCAGTACTCCTTAGCCACTGACATTACAGGCATGCACCACTTTTGAATATTTTTGTCTTAATTTGAATTTTAAATGAATTGTTTTCCTTACATGTAAGTGGTAGTTGTAATTGCAGAAGTTTTCAAAACTAAAGATTTTAAAACCAGAAATCATCTAAGGTATAAAGATATTGGATTTATCTTGCATATCAGTAAGGTAAAAATGATTATTGAACTTGTTTTCCTCAATTTATGTGATATATGGTCTTTGGGATATATTTTTAACAGGTCTCTGAATCTGAAAAGAAAGGCTGGCATTGCAGACTTGAAAAAAATCTAATTTCTTAAAGTTTGTATAATACAGATTAAAAGTTGTAGAAACTTTCTGTCCTTTCTAATGCAGATCAGGAGAAATTAGATCACATTCAGTATTTAAATGTTGTAGCAGTATAACAGTAATTAGAAGTTTCTGTTCATAGGTTTTTAATGTGTTTAGGTAGAAGGTAGATTAGAAGCAGATTCTGGGAATTTTATATTCAATTCTTGGTCATGACATCAAGTAAATTCCTTTTCAGGGCAGAACCTATACCTCTGTTCCCAGCCACCAATACTGTTGATCCCTAACTGCCCCACAAATGCACTGACAGGACAGGAGAGCAT
>PVKS010040098.1:0-16850 GCA_004027875.1 Aplodontia rufa | reverse complement strand
AAAAAACTAGGGATGAGCCCACCACATGACCCTGCTCTTCCACTCCTGGGAATCTTTCCAGGGGATTTAGAATCAGCACACTAGAGTGACACAGCAATATCTATGTTCATAGCAGCTCAATTTACTATTGCTAGGCTGTAGAAACAACCCAGATGTCCCTCACTGGATGAATGGATCCAAAAACGGTGGTATATATACACCATGGAATTTTACACAGCAATTAGAAACAATGATATTGCAGCCTTTGAAGGTAAGTGGATGGCTATGGAAGAAATTATGCTGAGTAAAATCAGCTTAACCCAGAGATCTAATGGTCGATTGTCTCCACTCACCTGTGGAGGTTGGGACTAGACCCTGTCCAGTGAGAAAGTTGGTCTATTATCATGTGTTAAATCCAGATAAGATGTAGTGCTATACAACATAATCCTTTTTTAGAGATATTGTGGGAAAGGGAAGGGAGGGATAAAGGTGGGTAATTGGGGGGGGTACTCCTGGGGGTAATTGTAATATCCAGAATCTATACACATTTTATTTTATTTTGTTAAAAACTTGTATCGTTGTTCAAAAATAAAAAAAAATTTTAAAAAATACCTAATTGTAATGGTTGTGCAGTGGAAGGAGATTGAGGGGTATTGAGGAGGGTTGGGAAAGTAAATAAATAAACAACCAGTTGTCATCAGTCTCTCATGGACTGGCTCACTGTAACCAGAGTAAAAGGGTCCACATCATAAACCAGAACATTTGTTTAGAAATTTACTGGGAAAATTGTTTTGAAGAAAAGGCCTATGCACTCACAGAATTGGTTACTTAATATTGTGCAAAAAATGACAGATTTAGCAGCTTAAAATAACTCTCATTTTTTTTTTTCAGTTTCTCCAGGAATTTGAGCATGACTTATCTGGGTGGTTCCAGGATCTTTACAACACTGTAATTAAGGTTCAATCAGGATTATGGTTTCACGTTAAGGTTCAGCTGGTTAAGACAAAATTCCCAAGTCCATGGTTTTTTTTTGTTTGTTTGTTTGTTTGTTTGTTTTCAGAACTCAGTTACTCTAGGGCAATTGGCATTGAGGACTCATTTCCTCACTGTATATTACCAAAGATCTTAGTTCCCTTGCTACATGATCCCCGTCAAAGGAGAATTCACATCTCTGGAAACTTGCTTCAGTAAAGCCAGTGTCTAGAGAATCCATGTGCAAAACACACATTCCTTACAATAATAAAAATTAATTACCGTATATATAATTATGGGTGGGAAGGGAAACCTAGAAAATGAGAGCAGAACAGTGATTGCCAGAGATTAGGGGCAGTGATGGGGTAAGAAAGAGTTGATCATTGGGAAATGTTACTGTTTGTCAAGAAGAATAAGCTCTGGTCTTCTAAATCACAACAGGTGACTAAAACTAATAAAGCATTCTATATCTCAAAATAGTGAACAGAAGAATTTGGATGTACCACCACAAAAAAATGATAAAAGTGATAAATTCCCTAATCACCCAGACTTGTTCACTACTCAATATACGCATAATATATGGCTAAGATATCACAATTATCTCACAAATATGCACTGAGATTCCACCTCACTCCTGTCAGAATGGCAAAAATTAAGAATATGAACAATAACAGATGCTGGAGGATTTTGGGAAGAAAGGAATGCTATCACACTGTTGGTGGAACTGCAAGCTTATGTAACCACTCTGGAAAGCAGTGTGAAGACTCCTCAAAAAGCTAGGGTTGGAACCACCTTATCACCTAGTTATCCTACTCCTGGGTATTTTCCCAAAAGGGCTAGAATTAGCATAATACAGAGATACAGCTACATCAATGTTTGTAGCAGCTCAATTTATAATAGCTAAACTATGGAACCAACCAAGATGCCCCTCTCTGGATGAGTGAATTCAAATAATTCAAATAAAATTATATATATATATATATATATAATATATATATATATATATATATATATATATATATATATATATATATTACTCTGCTATTAGAGAGAATGGTATTGAGGCTTTTGCAGCCAAATGGATGGAGATGGAAAAAGTTATGCTGAGTGAAATATCCCAAACACAGAGCCATAAGGGCCGGATATTTTGTCTCCTTGTGAAAGCTAGAGTACAAATCTAAGACAAATTGAAAGTTAGCTAAGTTAAAAAATAAACTCAAAATAGGTGAATTTTCATATAAGCAGGGGGAATCATAACTATGAATGTGGGGAAAGAAGGGAAGGAGGCAGGGAGGAGACAGAGGAATTGGGGGGTGTTATCAATGCATATAGAGGGAGGGATTATGGGGATTATCAATGCAGCTGGGAACCCTCGACTCCCATGAGAAACCCAACCATACACAGGCAGGCAGAGAAGATCAGAAAATTAAAAAATTAATACACAAATATATGTGTATTTCTATCTGTTGCATGAGGATAAAGCAGAGGAGGCATGGGAGTAGGGAGTGGTAAAAGTGGGGAGATCTTGTACTAGAATTGCCTTTAACTTAGTTGATATCCTTCTATACATGAATATGAAACAATGATTCCCTCCAGTATGTAAGACTATGTCAAATGAATAAAATTAAATAAATTAAACTTTTAAAAAAGTTTAAACAGGGTTGTAATCTCATCTTAAAGTTCAGCTGGTTAAGGCTTAATTCCCAAGCCCATGTTTGTGTTTGCAGAATTCAGTTCCTCTAGGGTGACTGGCATTGAGGCTTCATTTTCTCACCGAATATTGACCAAAGGCAATTTTTAATTCCCTTGCTACATGGTCCCCTTCAAAGGATAGCTCACAACCTGGAAGCTTGCTTGCTTCAGCATAGCCAGTGTGGGGAGAATCCATGAACAAGACATACATTCCTTTCAATAATAATAAGAAAGTGAATTACTGTATAAATAATTATGGATAGGAAGATAAACCTAGAAATTGAGAGCAGAGAGAACAGTGATTGCCAGAGATTAATGAGAGTGGTGGGGGAGGGAGAAGCTGATCATTGGGAAATGTTATTTTTTGTTAAGAACAATAAGTTCTAGTTGTCTATGCACACTAGGTGAATAAAACTAATAAAGCATTCTATATCTCAAAATACTGAAAAGAGGAATTTGAATGTACTCACCACAAAGAAATGATAAAAGTGATAATTATGTTAATTGCCCAGACTTGTTCACTACCCAATACATGCATGATATATGACTAAACTATCACATGTATCTCAAAATTTTGTAGATATGTATGTGATTATATATGTAATATATAATATCTCATAATTAAAATCAAGACAAGTAATTAAGATAACATTGTTCCATTCAGTGATAAATGGGCTATAGATCATCTTTATATACTGAGTTTGAGATTTTCCTACTGTCCACATCATCTCACACAGATGTAAGTCTTGTTTTTCATTTAAGATTTTCTGGGTGCGTACACATTGTTATTCTGCAAATCATTTTTCTACTGCATATACTTTTATTTTATTTAGACAAGATAGTTTTATTTTTGAGTAACACACAGAATTATTTGAAAAGATAATAAACCTTCTTATAAACTCCAATTTCAACCTAAGTGATTCACAATATAAATTCAACAATACACATGGAAACATGGAAAGAATGACAAGTGTCATATAATTCATAACTATTACGCAAATGTAAAGTGAAAGAAAATGAACAAAAGAGCTGCAACACTGAAAAATTTAAATTAACAGAAAAGATCGTTGGTTAAACTGAGAAATGTTGAATAATACAGTTTTGTTTTAGTAATGCCTGCTCACCTTTTTCCCCTCAAACCACAATGTAACAGTGTTTGACAACATCATAACCATGATAATTTTCAAGCCCTCAATTTATATGATTATACCTGTGTATAAGGTAATCATCAGATTATGCAAATAATGCTTCTATGTATTTTGAAATTATCAACTCAATGAAAACAGAAAAGTAAAAATTCTTATGGAACACATAACAAACCTAGGTAGAGATGATGGTAGCTCAGAATACGGTGATAGGAGAGTTGGTGAGACAATAAACCACATCCTGAAAATATATTGAAGGTCAATTATTTTTTTCTAGTAGATTTGGTGTGAACAGTAGTGCCTTAAATTTATTTATAGATTTATTTTGTTTTTACTTCTATGCTTTGGCAACAGAAAAACAGATTTCCTGGGAACAGTTGCAAGAAGAGCAAATTCATGGCAAGAAAAGTCAGCCAGCATCTGTGAAGATAAAATCTACAGAGGAAGAGGTCAGGGAAGTATTGGAATACAGAAATGTGGTATCTGGATTAAAGTCATCAGCATAGATATGGTGTGTACAGCCATATGAACCCTCATTTTAAATTTGAGAATTTAAGAATAACATGTAGATTGAAATTGCTTCTGAGTGTTGCTGAACACAGGTTCAGAATAATTTCAGCTAATCTTAAATGGAAAAGGAAGAGCATCCTACTCATCCCACAAGTGCTTGTGCTAAAAGGAGACTCCCAAATACCAGGGAATCTGCTCCACTATTTTGTTTCAGTTACCACTTGTTCTTTCTCTTGTGTCAGTTCTTAATTTCCCTTCTGTTTATATCATAAAGCTAATCTGTGACAAGGTAAGTGGTTTGCTGATAGTCAGTGTCATAACCCAGGAAATCATCGTTTTATCATCTATAGAACTTGCACATTGAGAGATTTCCAGCAAAGAACACTGGTATTAAGTAAATCTTCCAAACTCTTATTAATAATAGTCTGAAGGTCCTTGAGGGAGCACACTATGCAAAGTCTCCCAGAGTGGTAATGTACAGATTTATCTGCCAGGGTTTAGGTGCAGTTCTCAGATCTGTAGAAAAGCAATTATTTTCGTATTGGCTCCACAAAGTGGCCTTTTATTATCAACACCTGTGTGAATTGACTTTTTTTCTAAATTTAATAGTTAAAATATCTGAATCAAAATGTATGTCAAATAAGCAACTGCAAAATATGTAAATCAAGTATATCAAAATGTTTATTCCAGTCATTGGTAGCTTTTCTCTTTCTGGGTCAGTGTCAATAGGAATTCCAGATACTATATGAAGTTTAATTTATACTAGCGTAATTTGGTCAATAGGCATTATTGGTTATGGGATCAAGTAGCCACAGTCTGAAATGTTCTTCCTGAACTGAAGGCATGCCTGCCAGGGCAGGAGAGGTGGCTTAACCGTTGGAGGCTTGCCTGGCATGTGCAAAGACACAGGTTCAAATGTAAGCACCACATACATAACTGAGTGTCAGAGAATAAAGGCCAAATGAAAAACTAAGTATATTCTCTTCTTTTTCTCCCTCTATCTCTTTCTGTCTCTCTTCCTTTTTCCCTTAAAAAAACAAGAAAGAAAGAAAATATGCCTCTCAGACAGACTGGCCAAAATGAAACATTTTTCTTGCATGATAACTATATCCAAAACCTAATAAAATTTTTTGGTCCTGTGATATATTTTGTGTGGTGTTTTAAAGCTGTAGAACTCAATTCAGTGGACATCTTTACTGTTTGGATTATTGATTATGATTCTACCTCTTTTCTTTTAGTCAATTTCATAATTATATCTCATCTATCAGGGTATTAATTTTTATAACACAATTGTTCAAAAGGTATTCAAAACATCATCTAAAGGATTTGGACTGTGTACGTTAGTTATGACAAAAATTACAATAAAATACATAGAAAGAAATTGTCATTCAGTTGTTAATATGTGCATTATAACCAGTATTGATCTTATTTGAATAGAATGATCTATCATTTTGTGTATGTTCATGAGAGGAATAAACAGACTTTTTTGTTACAAAATACCCATGTATCAAATAGGTCTGAACTACCTGATTTTTATGATACTTTGGAGTGTGATGCCTTGGAGTAACTTTAGGTTGTTGTCTTAAACCAGATACAATATGACACAGATTTAATATTGCCAGAACTTATTTTCTCAACAACTGATTGGTAGAAATGAATGTTGGGAAAGAAATTAGAGAATAAAAATCCTAGCCACAATATTGTATGAAAGAAATAAAATTACAGAAGCAATAATACCTGGTTCATAAGCTTTAAAAGGGCAGAGAGGAAATGTGAGTGGACTGGTGCTCCCCCAAACATGGCTGAACGTAGTATTCTCTAATTTTAAGTAGTGTTGTCTTAAAATAAAATGTGAACATGCTCCTTCTGCCTATTTTGCCAAACATCCTACTGGGATAGAATTATAATATAATATCAGTTACAGTCTAATTGCATCTATTGATGCAACTTTATTTAAAAATCACAGAATTAGTAATGAATCCTCCACTCTTTGCTGCCTCGAGTTAAAGTTTGTTGAGCCATAACTTCCTGATGGCATTTTTTACTTCTGCATTCCTCAGAGTGTAAATCAGAGGATTGAGCAAGGGTGTGCCAATGGTATAAAACACAGCCACCATCTTATCCATTGGAAATGTGACTGGAGGGCGCGTGTATGTGAATATACATGGAACAAAAAATAAGATGATAACAATAATGTGTGAAGTGCACGTAGAGAGGGCTTTCCTTCTTCCTTCTGCACTCTTATTACTCAGAGAGTGTAGAATGAAAGTGTAAGAGAAAAGAAGGATTATGAAACTCACCATGCATATGGCACCACTATTAAACACTATGAGTAGATTGATGACATAAGTGTCCATACAGGCAAGTTTCAACAGAGGTTGCAAATCACAGAAATAGTGATCAATCACATTGGGGCCACAGAAATGCAGTCTCAAAGCCAGGAAAATCTGTGCTGAAGAATGAATACAAGACCCAACCCAGGCCAGATTCACCAACACACCACAGACCTG
The DNA here is from genome assembly GCA_004027875.1 of Aplodontia rufa. Lineage (NCBI taxonomy): Eukaryota > Metazoa > Chordata > Mammalia > Rodentia > Aplodontiidae > Aplodontia > Aplodontia rufa. Next base: position 10,042 of record PVKS010040098.1, on the reverse strand, counting down.
TTGGTTCATGATGGTTGTATATTGCAGGGGCTTGCAAATGGCCACATAGCGATCAAAGGCCATGAGGATGAGCACCAAGGTTGCCATGCAGCCAAAGAAGTGAACAGCAAAGATCTGTGTCATGCACTCCTTGTAAGAGATGGCTTTCTTCTCAGCCAGAGCATTTACAATCATTCTGGGAGCTGTACTTGTTGAAAAGCAGGAATCAGCCAAGGATAAGTAGAAGAGGAAAAAATACATGGGACTCTCAAGTGTCTGGCTACACCTAATGGTCAGCAAAATTAGTGAATTTGCCAACAGAGTGGCAAGATAGAGAAACAAGAAGACCACAAACACAATTTTCTCCTTCAGAATATCTTGTGTTAACCCAAAAAGAATAAATTCACACACACTGTCATTCAGCTCCATGGTTATAGTGAATATGGAAAGGACACAATGGAGAAATGGTTTATCTGCAAAGAAAATAGGTAAAATGATAATTTGGCAATAGCAATGGTCTCACACTCTATTACAACTTTGTAGTTCCAAAATCTTCAATATAACCAGTGACTTTCCAATTTTTTTATTCATTATAATGACTAAGGAAATTTTTTTAATGTGCTGTATACTTTTTTTATTTGTTCAACACAGTCTTACATATTGGAGGGAATCATATTTACACATTCACAAATATATGGATATTGACAAAGTAAGTTAAAGCAGATCCTAGTCCAGGGTCTTCCCATTTTGAACACTCCCTGCTCCCATGTCTTCCCTACTTTACCCCCATGTAAGTTGGGCTTCTCATGGGAGTCGAGTGTTCTCAGCTACATGATAACCCCTCTAATCCCTACTTCTAGCTGCATTGATAACCCTCCTAAGCCCTTCCTCCCTTCCCTGCCTTCCCTCCTTCTCTCCCCAGCTTCATAGTTATGGTTCTCTATGCTTATGTGAAAATTCACATATGTTGAGTTTATTATTGAGCTTAGCTAACTTTCAATCTGTCTTAGACACTAGAGTAAATCTAGGAAATTTTTTCTTTCAAGTTGATACCCTTACTTTAATCATAGACATTGATGGAAAGTCTCCTTACACGAGGCAAAGAATTTTTTTGTGGGAGAGATATAAACCTACAAGTGATTGTGCCGTCTGCTAATGTCTGAGAACTGATGACTATGTTGTATCACCTTATGCAAGTCATTTTAATGTGTTTAAATTTTCATTTAATGTAAAATTAAAGATTTCAACAGGCAATTGTACACAAATGTAGGTGATAAATATGTGCAAATACCACACATGCATATCAACTACTGAAAACATCTATATACTACACTGAAATATCACATTTGGATATGTCTTTTTCAAAAAACATACATTTTAATTTGTGGAAATTCTTCCTCTTCAATATCTTGACCAAATTATTGTTGAAGCTGAAATTATTTCTTCAAATTTTGGTTCATAGCAGTCACGATTTTACATTCATTTTCAGTCAAGACATGAGATATTTGAATAAGCCATTAAGGTTGGCATTATTAAGGAAAATTTCTATGTAATAAAAACAATTTGTTACTCAAGTTGGATAATGGTATGGAGTCTCATATCTTAAGCATTAAATTTAATGCTCCACTTTGCATATGCCTATAACCTGAATAATGGCTTCACACATACATGACTTTTCCAACCATATTTTCTAGAAGATTTTATATTTGTCCAGGTTCGTTTCTCTAAAATACACTCTAAAGTTATATTTCCCTTGTTCTACTCTGTCCCCCTTTATATGCACACATATCTATACTATTTCAATCATTGTGTACACATACACCACATATACAATGAAGTGTCTGAGAAATGAAAGCCACATGAAAAACTAAATGAAATTTATTCTGTCTTTCTCCCTCTCTTTCGATGTGCCTCTGTGTCTTTAAAAAAATAAAATATAATATAATTTAACCTGAAGCCTCATTTATCTGGTTGACTTATAGAATAAAATTTAGGATTTTTGCATGTTTTTGTATTTTATATTTCATCATCTCTGAATTATGTATGTCTTTTGTAAATTATTTGATGTCTTTTCTTTGAGCTCTTTCCCATTTTGCATTTTTACCATTAATTCTATTAATTTTTCCTTTTACTTCCTGTTTAATGCACTTCAATTTGGGAGTTATCGTCTGTATTCTGTCTTTTAATATTTCTAGAATTTATTTTAGTGTGAATTTTCAGATATTCTACCTGTGACTGATTGCATCAGTTCATCAGTGAATCAAATAGCACTGTCCCATTATCACAAGACCCACTCAGATCTGCAGCCACTATAGTAGGAAATGGAGAGATGCTCTCAAGCACTTTGCCATCATGAAGGAAGGCCTGCATAATTCCAGATGAGTATGTAATTACACAAAAATTACTCACAGCTGTATGTGATTATATCAATGACTTTCCTCCCAAAGTCTAAAAATCCTTAGACAAATGAGTCATTTGGTCAAACAGTAGAGAAAGTTGAAGCTATGGCGTACAATATATTAAATCAAAGTTTCCAACAAGTTTTACTGAAATCCAGATATTCGGTAAGCTTACACTGGATTTCTCTAAGGCAAATACCTAAGAATCAGTAAACCAAACTGTCCATTTGCTTCTATAGTAAACTTATACAATCTAAATAAAAAGATATTTTGGCATCCATCTAAAATAGTGTTAGCCCAATGAGATAAACTAGAGTTGTTGTAGTAACTACAAGCTATGATTGGCAATTCCAATTATCTTTGACAATTATAATTGAGAAAATAAAACCATTATTACTTAATTTCAATATGTTAAGTTCCTGATGAGAGAAAAAGAGAAAGATGGTGTAAAAGAGAGCTGGTAAGAAATTCTTCAGAAAAATTACATTCTTATTCAATTAAAAGTCTGCTAGAGGGACTGGAGCCTTGACTCGGCTGGTTACAATGCTTGCCTGGCATGCGCAAGTATACAGGTTCAAACCCCAGCACCCACATGCACAAACTAAGCGTCAGAGCAAAGAAAGCCATGTGAAAACTCAATAAAAATTGATTTCTCTCTCTCTCTCTCTCTCTCTCTCTCTCTCTGGCATTCTCTCTTTAAAAAAGAAATTCTAGAAATAAATTCATGAGCAAATGTTGGCACACCACAAATCCAGGCTATGTGATTCCACTTTGATTAATTTTAAGTGAATAAAGAAAAGATTTGGGGACAAGGAGACAGTATGGCAGTACTTTGACAAGATATGTTCATTAACTCAGATCAATACCACCTCAGTGTTACTATAGAAACCTGCTATTTTATAAAACTCCTGCATGATTCCTCCTCTGTGACTTGAAGGACCACCACAGTAGTCTTTCTCTTCTTTAATCTTTAATTTTTATTTTTACCTGTAGAAATTTTAACAAGTTCAAATCATATCTGGGCCTAAAACCCTTCCCTTTTTTGTCTAGAAATAAATATCTACCTCTATTCCCATTGCTCTGATATTACTATGTGCTTTATAGTGTTGATTTCATTAAAATACCTTTTGTTATACATTTTTCTTGTTTTACAGAGGATCACTTCTGTTATTTCATTTGCTGTGAACATTTTCTTGTAAGATAAATGTGTTCTTTCATGAGCATGAAGTTTGACCTGTGACACAGAGTTTTACTGAGCCCAAACGAGAATGGAATGCTGATACTAAATAGCTATTTTCTTTAGTATTCACCTTACCTTTCATATAAAACAGAAAATCACAAGCATCCATGTAGATTGCATCCTCAAAAAGAGAAATTGTGTGCGATCAGAAGACGCCAGTTGACATTTTTTATTTTCCTGATTTTTATCCCAAAATCAAGTTTCTGCAAATTTCTTGGTGAGAAAAGTTTCAAAACACAAATTAGATAGCTAATGAATAATAGTGAAAGGGAAAAGAGCAGAGACTCAGTGAATTAGATTAGGAAAGAGGAGAATGATAGTGAACAGATAGCAGCAGACTCAGGGGGTAGGAAAAAAGAAGACAGAGAGATAAAAGGGTTAGTTTGATCCAAGATTTTACAAAGTTTGCCGTCTTTCCCTCCAACACACTGCAATGTCATTTCTCCCCAAGTCAGAATAGGAATGTGATTGTGCAAGGATGACCAAGGATCCTGAAATTCCGAGTGTGTGGAGAGAGGTATCCTATCATTTTTTCTGACCCAGAAACATTACCATTGACACTGAACTCTTCACAAAAGCTGATCCCAAGATACAAAGTTCAGCCATGCTGAGCTCCATGTCATGGTGGTTTATAATAACAGAGAGCCACGGAAGAACTGTATACCCTGGAATTCTACTAAGATATTAAAAAAATGAAACCATGGTCTTTGCAGATAAATGGATGGAGATGGAGAAAATAATGGTGAGTGAAATTAACCAAACCCAGAAACTCAAGGGTCATATGTTTTCTCTCACTTATGGAAGTGCAATATAGGAAATAGAGAGAGAACAATAAGTTTAGACAATAGACTCATAAACAAGGATTATCAATCAAACTGGGAACAACTTGCAGACTAGGGATCAGGGGAGATGGAGAACATTCTAGGGTTAAGGGACGTATATGGAGTGTGCATGTATGGAAGTGTAATTGCAAACTTCAATGTGTAAAACTGTGATGAAAAATATAACCTTGGGGCTGGAGTGGTGGCTCAGCGGTTTCGACGCTTGCCTGGCAAGCACAAGGACCTGGGTTCATACCCCAGCACCACGTACACAACTAAGTGTTGGAGCAACTAAGGCCATGTGAAAAACTGAATAAAGTTGTTTCTCTTTAAAATATATATATATATATATATATATATATATATATATATATATATAAAACCTTGTTTTAAAAAATCAAAATTTATGTGAAAGCCAAAAAAGAAAAAAAAAGGAAAATAAAAGAAATAGTACAGCTTTCTTCTGAAGCCAGGGGAGTTTTAGGAACCTTGGAAACTATAACTTTTCTTTGGTGGAAAATACTCCCCAGGAGCTCCACCTTTCACAAAAGACACCCTCAGTATAGATTCCATCAAACCGGTCTTGAGCAGGCAATGTGAAGAATGCATTTCAGGTAGATTAAAAAACTTACCTCTTTTCTTATAAACAAACAGAAGATTTCAAAAAGAAAACTTCAACTTTCATTCACAAGAAGCTGAATTATGAAGTCCAGAAACACCATGCAGGTCCAGCATTGCTGAGATTCATCAATGCTTTCTATCATAAAGGTTATGGGATGAGGACAGTTTATGTAGAGAGGGGACTGTACATGTGGACACACTGAGTGTGAGTTCTCCAAAAGCACTGGGCAAGACAAAACAATTTTTATGCTAGTGTGACAAAGAAAGTTGTAAAAGTAAAGTAAATTTTTTATTTGGTTCTGAAAATCTTACATAATAACTATTCCTATGCTCTGAAAAATGCTTGGAAAAGTGTTCTTCCCAATTGTCTTTGGTAAAAGTGTAAGCAAACTGGTTTCTTTTTATTGTATTGGATAGTAATTCCACAAAGGATTTAGATGTCTAAGGCTTTTGGCTTCAGGAGCTCCAAGCAAATCATTTATCCCAACCTAGTCCCAAAGGATGTCAATGCATTACGTAATTGACATTCTAATGCCAAAGCAAGCAATGGAGAAAAGTAATTAAATTTCAACTCCTTCTGAATTGCAGCTAGGGAAACCTCACCCCCTCTTTTATACTATTGGTTTAAGCCCATCTCTTCTGTAGGCATGGAATTCACTGAAGTTATTTAGACACTGGTGGATATGAGTCCTGGCCCCACCACTTATACACTATTTAAATTTAAACAACTATCTTAAGCACTTCAATTTCAATTTTGTCTTTTGCAAAAGGCAAAGTAGTATTTATTCAGTCCTTTTCTGATCCCATATGTTTTTAAACCAGTGTAGAGAGAAGAAAAATAGAAATAAATGAGTATGATTGCATAGTTTCTTATGCATTTTCTTTTTATTTTTAAAGATATACTCCGTTCCACACATGGAAGAAGGTTAGAACTTTGCTTTTGAATGTGATCAAACTCTATCAAAGATGGAACATTGCAAAATTACTTTCCTTTAATGAAGACTATGGTTTACTTTCTAGCACGCCTGTCTCTAAGGTACTTACGATGAGGAGAAGATAGTTTAGATATTTTAAATTGAGATTCTAAAAATATCAGTGTAGTTGTGTATCTGTGGTCAATGCTGAGTCTAGCTCTTCTGGGAATGGGATAGCTGGATCCTATAGTTCTCCCATCCCTAAATTCTTGAGGAGTCTCCACACTGCTTTCCAGAGTGTCTGTACCAGTTTGGAGTCCTACCAACAGTTAGTGTTCCTTTCTCTCCACAACTCCTCTAGCCTCTGTTATTGTTCATGTTCTTCATCTATACTATTCTGACTAGAGTGACTTGGAATCTCAGTGCATATTGCATTTGCATTTCTCTGCTTGCTAGTAATATAGAACATTTTCTTAGATCTTTGTTGGCTTTTTGAACTTCCTCTATTGAGAAGTTTCTGTTTAATTCCATAACCAAAATGTTTATTGGATTACTTGTGAATCAGTGTTTAGTTTTTTGAGTTTATTGTATATTCTGGATATTAGTCCACTGTCAGATGTAGCTGTTCATGATTTTCTCCCATTCTATACGTCCTTTCTTGACAGTCTGAACTAATTCCTTAACTGCGAAGAAGCTTTTAAGTTTAATGACATCTGACGCATTGATCCTTGGCTTTAACTCTTGCACTATGGGGGTCATTTTAGGGAAGAAGGTGGCTACACTGATATGGTGGAGTGTTGACCCTATTTTTTTTCTGTTAATGTTATAGTTGCTGGTTTAAATCCTAATTCTTTGATTCATTTTGATTTTTTTTGTGCAAGGTGAGAGATAAGGTTCTAATTTCAATTGTCTCCAAATGGCTATCCAGTTTGTCCAGCACCATTTGTTGAACAGACTGTCTTTCTTCCACACTATATTTTAGCCCCTTTGTTAAATATTAAATGGTTAAAGACTTGTTGGTTTGTCTCAGTGTATTCTATTCTATTCCATTGGTCTACATGTCTGTTTTGATACTAATACCATGCTATTTTTGTTACTACTGCCCTATAGTACAAATTCAGGTCAGGTATTGTGATACCTCCTGTGAGTTTGTATTTTTATTTTATATTTATTTATTTATTTAGCTTAGTAATGCTTTGACTATTCTGGGTTTCTTGTTGTTCCAAATGAATTTGAGAATTGCTTTTTCTATTTCCATAAAGAATGTGATTGTTACCTTGATGGGGATTACATGGAACCTGTACAGTGCTTTCAACAGAATGGACATTTTAATTATATTGATTCTGCCTAACCCAGAACATGGAATATTTTTCCATCTTCTCAGGTCTCCTTCGCTTTCTTTCTCCAATGTTCAATAGCTTTCATTGTGGAGGTCTTTTATTTCCTTTGTTAGATTAATACACAAGCATTTTATTCTTTTTGAAGTTCTTACGAATAGGGCAAATTTCCTGATTTCTTCTGAGGCTGATTTGCTGTTGGAGTACAGGAAAGTTACTGATTTATGGATGTTGATCTTGTATCCTGCCATTTCACTAATTAGTTTATAAGCTCTAGAAGTCTTCTGATAAACTTTCTTGGGTCTTCTAGATATAGAATCATATCATTGGCAAACAGAGATAGTTTAACTTTCTTTTTTCCTCTTGGAAATTGTTTGATTTCATTTTCTTGTCTGATATTCTGGATGGCTGTATTAAATAAAAGTGGCAAGAGAAAATAAACTTGCCTTATCTCCAAATTTAGTGGGGCTGTTCTCAATTTTTCTCCTTTAAGTAGAATGTTGGCTGCGGTATTGGCAAAAATGGTGATTACAAAATTAGGGTATATTCCTTTGATTCCTATCTTCTCCAGAATTGTGAACATAAATGGATGTTGGAATTCATCGAAAGCCTTTTCTGTATGAATTGAGATGATCATATGGTTTTTGTCTTTAATTCTGTTTAAGTGATGAGTCACTTTTATTGATTTGATGTTGAAGCATCCTCACATACCTGGAATGAAGCCCACTTGATAGTGGTGTATTATCTTTCTGATGTGATTTTGGATGCAGTTTGCTAGAATTTTATTAAGGAATTCTTTTTTAATTTTTATTGGTTCTGTTTTAATAATATATGACGATAGAATATGCAGATTTAATTATAATTGCATGGAGTACAACTTTTTATTTTTTATTTTTTAATTTTTGTTTGTTAAACATGGTCTTACAATTAGGAGGAATTCATTGTCAAATAATCAAGAACAAAAGTATCATAAGAGAATAAGCCAAGGCTGGTGCCAGTCCATGGTTTACCACTCTTGGGTTCCCCATGGTTCCATGTTTCCCCCTACTTAAGCCCCAGGTTAATTGGACTTCTCCTGGGAGTTGGAGGTTCCCCTCTGATTAGATTCTCCCATACTACCTCCCTCTGGTCTCCTTGATGTCCTTCCTATTCCCTTCCCCCATCCCTGCCCCGCTTCCTACATCCCCCAAGAACCTAGGCAATGTTGCCAATGATCATGTAAAAATTCATACATTGTGAGGTAGTTGTTAGGTTTACCATCTATCCTGTTGTTTCCACTTGTATTCTATCTTCCACAAATGAGAGAAAACATTGGGCCCTTGAGTCTCTGAGTTTGGAATACTTCACTTAGCAAAATTTTTTCCATCTCCATTCATTTGGCTAAAAATGCCATAATATCATTTTCTCTCATAGCTGAATAGCATTCCATTGTATATATGTACCAAAAATTTTGATTCCACTCATCAAGTGAGGGGCATCTGTGTTGGTTCCATAATTTAGCTATAGTAATTTGAGCTGCTACAAACATTGAAAAAGCTGTATCTCTATAACATGTCAACACTAGCTCTTTGGGGAAGATACCCAAAAGTGGGATAGCTGCATCAAAAGGCAGTTCTAATTTTTAGAATTTATATATATGTTATATTATTTCATTAGAAACTTGTTTGATTGTTCAACAAATAAATTTCTGAATTAAAAAAAGACGGTTCCAGCCCTAATTTTTTGAGGAGTCTTCACACTGCTTTCCAGAGTGGCTGTACCAGTTTGCAGTCCCACTAGCAATGTAATAGTGTTCCTCTTTTCTCACATCCCCTCCAGCATCTATCATTGTTTGTATTCTTCATTTTTGTCACTCAGACCAGAGTAAGGTGGAATCTCAGTGAAGTTTTGATTTGCATTTCTCTTATTGCTACTGATGTAGAACACGTTTTCATATGTTTATGGGCTTTTTGGACTTTCTCCACTGAGAAGTTTCTTTGTAGTTCCATAGCCCATTTGTTTATTGAATTATTTGTGATTTTGGTGTTTAGTTTTTATAGTTCTTTGTATATTCTGGATATTAGCCCTCTGTCAGAGGTATAGCAGGCAAAAATTTTCTCCATTCTGTAGGTTCTCTCTTGAGACTCTTGAATAAAATTTTAGCTGTGCAAAAGCTTTTTAGTTTAATTGCATCCCATGCATTTATTCTTGACTTTACTGCTTTCCCCATGGAAGTCTTGGTAAGGAAGGCCGTGCGGACCCCTCTGCCATGTAATGTTGATCCCACTTCTTTTTCAAACAATTATAGAGTTGCTGGTTTAACATCCAGATCCTTGTACCATTTTGATTTAATTTTTGTGCAGGGTGAAAGGTAAGGATCCAATTTCAGTTGTCTACACATGGGTGTCCAATTTGTCCAACACCATTTGTTGAACAAGCTATCATTCTTCTACACTATTCTTTTGCCCCCTTTATGAAATTTAGAGTTAAAGGTATGAGGGTTCATCTTAGAATCCTCTATTCCGTTCCATTGGTCTTCAATTCTGTTTTGATACCAATACCATGCTGTTTTCATTACTATAGCCTTGTATAATTTCAGGTCAGGAATCGAGATACCACCTGCCTCCTCCTGTTTGCTGAGTGTGTTTTGGGTATTCTGGGTCTTCTGTTATTCCATACAAATTTGAGTATTGCTTTTTCTATATCCATGAAGAATGACATTGGTATCTTGATGGGGATTACATTAAATCTG
>PVKS010040097.1:0-16854 GCA_004027875.1 Aplodontia rufa | reverse complement strand
TTTGAACCCAGGTCCTCGTGCTTGCCAGGCAAGCGTGAAAACTGCTGAGCCATAGCTCCAGCCCTTAATATCCTTTAATTCCTGAAAATATTTTATCTACTCTTTTATCCTGAAAAGGAATATTGATCTTCTACTGACTTATTGTCCCAAGGGAGAGCATTTTTTTTTTTTTTTGGTAATCAGAGGATATCTTGCATATCTGTGAATTCATTAATTGCACATATTAATTGTGATGGAAGGATGGGTTCTGTTCTAGATTTATCCACTTTTCTGAGGAACAATAATTTAATCTTTCCAAGCCACTGGCAAGCTCTACATTAGCTCACTGCTATAATATGAACTTGCACATTTGACTGTCCAAGCCAGTTGGAAATATGATATATGATTCTTGAGCATTACAACAAAAAAAATTACAACAAAGCTGCTCTAAATGGCTTGGAAAAAGGAGAACAAATTCTGACCTATAAAAACCTGTTTTGAATTTACATGGACATATGCTGTTTTGTATTTTATCTTGCTCTTCTGTGTTTTTCATCAGTTTCTACCATGCAGGAGTGTGGGTGGTATTGGTGTGTGTGTGTATGTGTGTGTGTGTGTGTGTGTGTGTGTGTGTATGTGATGCAAACATATTAAGCTAGATTAGGTAGCATTTTGTAGAGACAAAAGAAAATTTCTTGTTTACTGTGAGATACTTAAATTCACTAAATACACTCGCAAGAATGATCTCAGCAGCTTTATTCATAATAGCAAAAAAACTGGAATTAACCCAAAAGGTTATGAACGAATATATTGTATAGTTGAGTAATGGAATCTTAACAGACAAAGTTGAGCAGTAATTTTAAATACACTAGTATTATTTGGTCTAACATCTTGCATTGTGAATGGAAAAAATAAAATATTGATTTGTATCATTGACATTTGATAGTTTGTTTAACATATTTAGAGATTTTTTTTCCTCTTGTTAGGGAAGGTACATATTTTTTCACTCTTTTTCTCTTTCCAGTCATTTTTTCAGCTTTATTGAAATATAATTGATAAATATAAACTTTATATATTTAAAGTTTACAGCATTTTGATTTATGTATACATGATGAAATGGCTGCCATAAACAAAGTAATTAACATCCAACACCTTTAAGAGTTTGCTTTCTTAGTGCTTGGTGATAGTATTAAAGATCTACTTTGTTAAATATTTTTAAGTATATATTATAAGCTGTGATCATTCTTCTCTACACGGTTTCCAGAATTAATTCATATTCTAACTAACAATGTGTATTTGACCAATAACATCCTGCTTCTCCCACTCCCCCAATCCCTGATAACTACACTTCTACTTCATTTCTGTGAGTTTGAAAATTTTGGATTCTATATTAAGATCATGCAATATTTGTCTTTGTGCTTATTTCACTTAACATAATGTCATATAAGTCCAATTATTTTGCCAGAAATTGCAGATTTCCATCATTTTAAGGCTAAATAATGTCCCCTTGTAAAAATTTGCAATATTTTCTTTATACTTCTAACCACTGACAAGCACTTAGGTTGTTTTTGTACCTTGGATATTGTGAGTAATGCTACAATAAACGTTGGAGTACAGATATACCTTATAGATAATGATTTTATTTCTTTTGAGATACATACCTAGAGTCAGGATTATCAGATAATATGGTAGTTCTATTTTTTTGTTGTTGTTGTTGTTGTTGAGAACTCTACAAGTGTTCCCTATAATGGCTGTAGCGATTTACATTTCCACCTGCAGTGTACAAAGGTTCCCTTTTTTAACCATTTAACTTTACGAAATAATTATCCTGACAGGTGTGAGGTAATATTGCTTTAATTGCTCATGCTTTTAGTATCATATCTAAAATCACTGCCAAAATCAACATCATGGGACTTCCTCCTGTGTTTGTCTTCATTGAAGATAAGTTGACTATGTATTCATGTGTGTGTGCGCCTCATGTACACGCAGTTATTCCTGGGATTTCTGTTCTGTTACATTGGTCTGAAGTTTCAGTCCAAGATTGTTGTTTGTTTTGTTTTTGAGACTTGATTTCCATAAGCTGCCCAGTTGGTCTCAAACTTGTGATTCTCATCACTTAGCCTCCTTAGTTGCTCAGAACTCAGAAATTCGACACGACCTCTGGCATCATACTCTTTTAGATTACCAGAGCTTTATAATACATTTTGATAGCAGGGCGTGTGATGCCTGCAGCTTTACAGTAAGTATTAAAGTCAGATAGTGTCAGAATTCCCAAAATTGTTCTTCTCTCTCAATATTTTATTAGATGTTCTGGCTCTTTTGCCTCTCCTCCTGAACATTTGAATCAATTTGTTAATATTCACAAAATAATTAACTGGGGTTTCATTTTGTTTGTAATGAATCTATAGATAAATTGGGGAAAAACTGATATTTGAAAATATTGAATCTTCCTAGCCACAAGCATGAACTATTTATGCATTTATTTAGTTCTTGATTTCTATTATCAGATTTTCATAACTTTCCTCTTATAAATTTTGTACATATGTAATTATATATTGTAAAGAAAATGTTTTCTAACAATACAATAAAATACTATTGCATTCCTATTTATTTAATATAGTGTAGGAATTGATTTGCTAGAATTTTATATGGAATTTTTACATCTAGAAATTGAGAAAGATTGTGCTTTATCATCTCATACTCTTTATATCTTTTTTAAATTAGCATTTATATACTAATACCCTTGTGCAGTGATTTGGAGTATCATCTCTTTTTTGTATCCTCTAACAAATTTCACCTAAGATTCAATTTATTTATTCCTTTGGAACTTGGTGTACTGTGATTACATAAACTATATATAATTTTGATGTGCTACTAATTGGTTGGTGGGTGGGTAGATATTTAATTATGCATAGACTGAAAGTCTTTAATTAATATAAAATATTTTTTTCTCCAGATCCAAATTTTTGGCTTGCCATTTTCCCTTTTTTTTAAAGTTTTAATCCATATCATCGTTTATTGACTTCAATTTTATTTTCTTCAAATATTATTAAGTTTATTGTGATGTACTTTTCTAGTAAACCAAAATAAATGTTTACATCATTGAATTTCAGTATTTTTTGCCCTAATACAAATACCTAGGCTTTATATTGCCAACGATAAGCTGTTTTGCCAGCACCCTACATGTTAGGATATGCAGTACTTACTATCACAATTAAAAAATTGATTATGTTACTACTTTGAAAATAGTAGTTCTTTACCATCATTTTTCTAAATTATAAGCAATCGTTTATATTAAAGGTAGAAAAACCATAAATTCATAGCTGTGAAAATTGAGAATGCAAACAGCTCTCTAAGCACAGCACTGAAGGAGAAAGAGAACACTATTGGAAACCCATGTTCCTGTCTCGTGCCTTGTGAAGCTATCCTAATCGCAAAGCTGATTTTTCACCAATAATTACTGCTGTTCTTTTTGGTTTTCCTTACAGATTTATTATATAATATATATCACTAAACAGCATATTTCACTTTGGTCTCCTAAAATTGACAAAATTTACCACATAAAATACACTTTTTGCATCTTGCCTCTTTTCTTCTAGATCTTGTTGCTTACAGCTGTAGTTTATTCTTTTTCATTGCTATATACTATGTTATCATGCAGACCCAGCTCTCTTCCTGTTTTCCTGATGATATATACACAAGTTTTTCTCCAGTTTTGTTTATTACAAATCCTGGTGATATAAATACTCACTTATATTTCTTTTAGTACACATGTGTACTCATTTATGTTAAGTATATACCTAAGGATGAAACTGCTTGTCAGAATATATTTGAATTTTTAGTTTTTGTCTACAGTGATGATTTTTTTTTTCAAAATGTTTTTACCAATTTAGCTTTTCAAGAGACGTTTGTGAGAGTTGTGCTACTTCACTTCCTCATCACAGTAAAATACTTTTTTCTTTTCTATTTTATTTCAGGTTAGGCAATTTTATTTGTTTTTTATGATTTTCTTCATGAACATGTAACATAAAATCTATCCTCTACACAAATTTTTAAGTGTACCCATATTGATGTTAACTATAGTTATATAACAAATCCCAACTTGGAACTTATCATTCTTGTTTGAAACTTTAAGTTGCTTCTTGTATTCTTCTTCCAAAAGCTGTTTGTAATAACCAGCAAGCTGTTTGATTCTATTAGTTTGAGTGTTTTACATTCATCATATAAGTAGACTCATACAGCCTTCATAAGTGACAGACTTATTTCACTTCTCATAAATTTCTCAGGGTTCCTCCAAGCTGTTGAACATTGCAAAATTTTCTTCTTTTTAAAGATTGATAAGTATTCAATTATATGGAAATAGTGCCACAATAACACTGGAATACTACTATCTGTTAGGTGATTCCGGGTGGCTGGGGGCGGGGCACAAGGCACCTTGCCTGGGAAAAGAACTACCAATGAAGATGCTGGTAGAGAAGCACCAATAGATTGTTGGATCCACCAGTCAATCTCCAAAAGGCCATCCCCATGGACTTCTCTCATTTCCCTAAACTATAAAAGCAGCTGCCCATCCGAGTTCTAGCGCCATTTTTCCTGCAAACCATTTCCCCTGCCTGCCCGTCACTTCCCATGCCTGCCCTCATTGTGGTGGCACAGGTGAATTTGGCCAGGGAGCAGCAAATCCCAATAAACACCTAAGCCTGAATTTATACCCATGGCTTCTGATTTTCTTATTTTTTACACTATCTATTTCAGATCTTTATTTCAATACTTTAGAACAAACACCCAAAAGTGTGATTACTAAACTATATAGCAATTATATTTTTAAAAAAATGTTTGAGGAACCGCCATACTGTTTCCAATAGTAAACACCCCATTTTGCATTTCCTGACAATCCTGAGGTGATATCTCCTTCTGTTCTTAATTTAAATACCCATGTTCATTAATGAGGTTTTATAATATACATATATATACATGTATATGTATGTGTACATAAGTACACATAAAATAGCCATCTGTATGTCTTTGAAGAAATTTCTATTCAAGCACTTAGCCCATTTTTTAAACAGGTGATTTTTTTCACTATTGAACTATAGGAGCACCTTATATTTTCTATCATATACCCCTTACAAAATATATGATTGGCAAACACTTTTTTTTCTCATTCTGCAGGTTGTTCATCCTGCTCATCATTTTCTTTGCCTTGAAGATCATTTTAGTTTGACATCCCATTTGTTAACATTTTTGTTGTCCATGATTTTCAAATCATGACCATGAAATCCTTGCCAACCAATGTCATAAAGATTTTTCTTATGTCTTTTTCAAAAGATTTCATTTCCTATATTTATGTCTATAACCTGTTTTAAGTTGACTTTTGTGTATGATGTAATTGTCCAATTTTATTAAATGTAGCTCTCTACTTTTCAAAACATTATGTACTGAGGAGACTTTTCCTATTATGTGTTTTTCATACAATTGTCAAATATTAGCTAGTCATATATGCATGAATTTACTTCTGGGTTCTCAAAACTCTTCCATTGTTCTCTGTGTCAATTTATACCATATTGTTTGGGGATTAACATAGCTTTGTAATTACAAAGATCCCCTTAATTTCTTGTTGCCTTAGCATTCATATTGGAAATAAATTTAAGTTTCTTATACCAGAAGCAGACGTTAGTCAACCGTGACATGGTTTCTGGTTCTAAATCATCTCTTGGTTGCTAAATATTTTTGTTCCACCTATCTGCCTGTTCAACTGCTTCTGGGACTACTTTCTTATGGCTTACATACTTTTGGAGGCTGTGAATTCCCACAATCTTCCACCTGCTTACTGGACACCTAGGAAAGCCCACAGTGCAGTTCCACGCTGAGGCTAAAGGCTTGAGAATGAAGAAAGCCAACAGTGTGAGTCCCAGTGTGAAGGCAAGAAAAGACTAATATTTCAGTTCAGTGAGGTGAAGGGAGTTCTCCCTGCCTCTGTGTTTTCTGTTTGTAGCCTCAGTGTGGTGAATGATACCTACCTATATTGAAGAAGCAATATTCTTTACTTAGTCCAACGAATCAAACATTAATCTCATACAAACATTCCCACAAACGCATGTTAAAATAAATGCAGCCAAATATGTAGGTACCTCGTGGTCCTGTCGAGTTGATGTTAAAGTTAGCCATTATATAACTGTAATGTGTTTTACCGGTTGAAAAACCTATACTCCCCAGTATGTCTTTTCAAAGTACTTTCATAACTGTACACTAAGTGTATTATTTGCTAGAAACTGAAGTATTTTATAGATGGAGTCTTCTCAAGGATTACTAATTCTTAGCATTGCAAATCAAATGTGCAATTTCTAGGCATTTTAGTGCAGCCTCCATTTACAACATAATCATGGTATGTGGTAAATTCCAGTATTCAAAACAGTTTCTCTAGACAATGAATAAAACAGTAAGAGTTTGTGGTGATTTATTTCTATACCATAGTTAATCTAAGTATCTGATACGACACTGTACAAAATAGTCCATTGCCATCCACAACTCTTTCATTATCCTACTTTTAATTTCTTCTCAGCAATTTTTACTGCATTCAATATTGTAAATTTGTATGTATACTTGCTTGTTTTCTGCGCTTATCCTGAGTAATAGAATACCCAGTAAAGCAGTATTATTTTGTATTTTATTTATCTTGTGAATGCTGGCACATAGTATATATGAAGTACATATATGTGTTTGTACTATTTGTTGTTGAAGAAGAAAACAAGGGTTTTCAATTTTCTAATTAATAACACAATAAACAAGTAAATTCCACACGTGAAAATTATGAAACATTCACCAAATTCTTAAACTAATTTACCACAATTTAAAGATCTTATCTGGGGGCTGAGGTGGTGGCTCAGAAGTGACGACACTTGACCAGCATGCATGATGACAGGAGTTCATAGCCCCGCACCACATAAACAATCGAGTATTGGGTCAAAGAGTCACATGAAAAACTAAAATTACTTTTCTCTTTCTCTTTCTCATTGTCCCTCTCTCTTTAAAAATAAATAAAAAGCTTGGCTGAAAGTAGTAATCTAGGAGTATTTAGGAATGTTTTAATAAAATATGATTAGGCCTTTCACAAATTATCTTTTTATTTAGTATGCAACCCCATGATCTCACATAATAGGATAAGGCTATTCTTTTAGCATATACTATTATTGTTATTATTGCTAAGGTAGGCAAGAGAAGTTAAAGATATTTACTGAAGGTTGATAACTCTGAAACTTTTAAAAGCAAAGTACAAAAGCAAATCATGCAATTTAAACCATAGCTCAATTACAGAAATTCTGCTCAAGCACACTTTGAAAATGTCTGTCTCCAGTTGTTGCTAGATAGCTAATAATCTACTTGCATATGGAAGTCATTTTCTACTGAATAGTTAGCTTAATCCTTCTAGGACACTATTTTGTTTTCTTAAATTACACCCAGTTCCTTGAGGCAATGAACACAGTATCTGAAAGACTTTTTCTTTTGAAGAAGTAACTAAGATGGTGAAAGAATTTTCTCAAATGAATACAATATTGTTAGAAATTAAAAAGAATAATATGTACATTTTATCTGAAGTAGAAAACTTTTAAATTGACCAAAGTTACAAAGATATGCTGATAACATAATGATTTGAAAATTGAAAATATTTAAACGCAATGACTCTTAATCCTTAAGATTTGTACGGGTGTCGGAACACTGCCCTAGCCCACTTACACGTAAGTCACAGTTCACTGTCCTTTTTCAATATATCTTCTGGTGTTGCTAATAGATATTTTTGCTTTAGATATTGTGTTCTGGGATTTCAGCATGATTTAGAGAATGGGTCATAGCTTACAAAGTTCCTTTCTACCTATGGGGGAGGGAATCTGGGATCATCTGTATGGAAATCTATCTACCTTGCAGAGCTGGAAGCTTTCAGCTGGGGGTTCCAATTTCTCTTCATTTCCCTTGGATTTTTCTGTCAGTTATTTAGCACCATCAATCACTGCTCCATAATCACCCCCTGTGTTATTACTATGATTATATTAAGCAAGCAATCACCTTGAAGATTTGTAGAGATTGAGTAATATGAAGGTTTTTTAAACTTAATTTATTCCTTCTTTTGCATCCTTTTCTTTAAATTCAACACTCTGTTCTATACAAATTTTCTTTTGCCTAAGTAAGGTATTTTATTTTCTTGTAGGGAGGTAAGCTATGGTACCTACAAATTCTTTAGTTGTTTATTTGGGAAAATCTTTATTTCTTTCTAGTTTTGATGCTTATATAATTCTAGAAATGCAAACTTTTTTCAACATTTTTAATGTATACCACCATTTTCTTCTTGCTTTCGTGTTTCTAAATAGAAATCTATGGGAATTCTTACACAAGTTCCTATATAGGTAAGTTATTATAAGCTATTTTTTTTCTCCTTCCAACTTTTTATCAAGGTTTTCTTACTGTCTTTATTTTTTTCCATGGGTTGGGGTGTGCATGCGTGTGTGTGTGTGTGTTTTATTTGGAGGTTGTTTTGTTGATTTTTATTCCTGTATTTATTATTCCCTAAGCTTTGGAAAGTGGCGTTTTGCTGCTTGTCGTTAAGATAGAAATAGCTGAACCATTATTTATTAAAATATTTACCCTACCCTGTTTTCTAACTTTTTTCTATCCATATTTGTGTATATTATACCTTTGAAAATGATTCCACAGTTACCGGATGCTTGTTGTTATCATGTACTCTCATTTTATATTTCATTGTCTGAAGTTTCTAGTGACTTTTCTTCCACATCATTGATTCATTATTATGTCAAACATACTGATAGACTTATTAAAGTCATTAGTGTTTTTTACTCCAGACTTTGTTTTCCTTCTTAGAAATTTTGTATCTCTGCTTATGTTTCTTACCTCTTGTGGAATGCTTTCACGTTTTTCCATAAGAACCTTTACTGTGGTCATCACAGATGTTAAAAATGACTTGTCTGATAATTTCAACATGGGTTTATATCTTTGACTGGTTTTCATGATTACTTTACCTCTGAAAGTTTTTCTTGATTTCTGGTATGTCTTGTCATTTTAAATTTTTGTTATTGAAAGGCAGTCATGTTGGCTAACAAAAACTAAAATATATAAATAAATAAGCCTTTAGTATAAGATCTGTTATTCTGGCTAGGAATCAGGCTTTATCATCATGACTTTGGACTTCTCTAAGAACTCTTCCTCAGTAGCTCCTTCAAACTGTAATCCTTGATATTATATGGGTGTCTTGATGGTATGGTGGGAAGGTGTGAAACAGAGAAAACACTGTAAAATCTTCTGATCAAATCACCTTATTTTAGTGAGGCTATTTAATTATGAAGACAAGATGGGATCTTTGGAGGTTAAGATCACAAACCCTTAATTCCCCAGGAGTTTCTCATTACCATCTACATTTTTCCACCAGTTTACTGTTCCAACAATTTCTGCTCCAGGTAAGCAAACTTCTAAATAGATTCTATATCTATATAGATTTTGGTGTTGATAGTTTGTTCTTTGATGGATATAAGTGGAGTCATTGACTTTAAGATTATCCATCTTTTTCTTGTAAAGACAGAAGTCACAAATGCCACCCTCATCACATATCAGATCAGAAACTGAAAATTACCTTTATCTATTTTGAAATCTTCTCATTTCTAGGACAGAATGTGTTTGTTTATGCTAAGAAAAACACTCATTTTAGTAGTTGTCAAATATACTTTATTAAAATATGTTGATGTACAAAGCTTTTAAAATTCTTTTGAAATGATTTGATAAACTTGTTTTCTTAATTGAACAGCTGTCATTGATTTGGAATTCTCATTACCTTATGGCTGTCTTAAATGAAATGGTCACATATTGCATATCTTCCCCTGGATTAAAGTTGTGTGAGAACATAGAAGGGTGTAGTGAGCTTTTTCCTTCTAGATCTCCAGTTCCATGCCAGGCCACAATATTCGGAGACAACTGACTGTTTCATGACTGCATTAGGTGCTTAAAGGATATATTTTCCTGAGAAAGAGAAATGCCCATTTCTGCTCCAGAATGGTCTTAGAAAGTCCTAGATTTACCTCATTCTACTCAGGGGCTGGAGAAAAGAAGTCAGATTTTATAATTGCAGTTTTTTTTTTCAAATGCGAATGATGACATTTACTTCTCTCCTACAAATACATTTAGTGATAAATATGATTATTTTTATAAAGCACTTTGAGATTCTTGTAAAAATATTCAGGCATCTGTATTATTTTAATTTAGTCATGAAGCAAGTCTCAGTCTAGCTTAGGATTCAACATTTATCCTGGAGGTCAACAATTGAGCAAAGTTGGGGGAAGAAAATCTTACTAAGAAAACAGAACAAAAGCCTTTGTTTTCAGAGTCATATTTTACCATCAGCAGAGGAACAAAATGAATCCAACAATGAAGCAAGAGACAACATAAGAACAAAACAAGGTACCTGCTGTTGAGAGCATATGAGGGCAGGCAGAAATAAGTACAGTCAAAAGCTATTCTGAAAGCTTCAGAGGAAATGTTCAAGAACTTGGATTTGATGCTGTAGGTAAAATGGAACTTTTTCCAAAGTTGATGTACAGATAATGAGGGGTTCAAAGTCCACAGTGTAAAAAGGAAAAGAAAGACAGAGTGTCAAGGAATTATTGAAGATACATTGGCATAATTTCATGTTTTTTTTTTGCTTTTCCCATTTTTTACTTTTTTTAGAAATTTATTTATTGAACAATCAAATAAGCTTGTAATAAAATAATATATATATAAATTCTGAAAATTAGATTTACCCCAAAAGCCCCCCAATTACCCACCCTTATCCCTCCCCTGCTCCTTCCCAATACATAACTTCATTTTTAAATGTACACTTTAATAGAAAGGCAGAAATCAAAATTACTCTATAGAATTTTATTATCAGGGATTAATTAGATGGTATTGCTATTTTCAAAAAGATATAAAGAAAATTGTGGGGGTAAAATTAACTGAATTTTTATGTCCACCCAATTCATATGGTGCAATACTAGCACCTTAAATGGTGGTAGTAGGAGGTAAAGTGAGCAGGTTATTAGAGTACAGCTATCATAATGGGATTAGTGCCTTAATTATAGAAGCACAAGAGAGCTCATTTACCATTGTACTGTGCAATAGAAGATGAAAGAAGGCACCATCAATGAAGAAGTGTCTTTGCCAGACACTGAATCTGATAGTTCCTTGGTTTTGGACATCCCAGGCTTCAGAAATGTGAGAAATAAATCTGGCCTTTTGTAAGTCATGAATTTTATAGTATTTTATCATTGTAGACTAAATGGACTAAGGCAGGGAGGAACGCATTTGAAATGCGATTAAACTGGGAAAGAAGGTTCAGGCCCAGTTTAGTATTTTATGGATGGAGAGTTTGTTTCCTGTAGTATATTTAGAGTCAGCATTATAGTACTTACACTAGAAACCATGAGACTGATTATGGACAGGGAGAGCTCCAAGAGATATCTGAATATAAATAGAAAAAGAAGAACCAAAGGAAAGAAGAAATAATGTCTCAAATAGATGGGGAATCAGGGTATACTGTGTCACAGAATCCAAATGAGCAAATTATTTTAAGGAACAAGTGTATGTTCAACAGTATTGAGCTCAATAAGTTGGAAATAAAGTATGAAATACCAGTTGTTATTGGAAATATAGAATATATTGGTGACATTTTCCAGAATAAATTTAATGGAGGGATGCACAGATGCTTTGGGGTTAACACATGAGTAGGTGATGATGAAGGAGGCACTGTAGCGTTAGTTGCAAAAAACTAAGAGAGACACAGATCCATAGCTATAGAGAGAAATCTAGGTGAAGGGATGCGTACATTGTCACAAGAAAGACGAACACATTTATAGTTAGCGGTAGGGGAGTAGGTGTAAAGCCTAATGACACAAATGCAGAAGAGATATAAAAGAAGGAGAGGGAAATGGGGATACTTTCCAATCAGAGACCTTGGATAATTGTTTATACTGTGTACAGGTAAATGTGTAGACTGGGATTGGTATAGAAAGTTAACAAAGAACGGCAGAGATGGTACTTCATAATTTTCAGATTTTTTTCTGAATTTGTGGTGAGATTTACAAGTTAGACATTTCCCTTCACAAATATCTAAAAGTGTTTGCCTTTAAAAGCATTAATCTATATTCTTTACACACACTCATTTTTTGTTACTGACCTCCTATTCTGAAAACAACTTAAAACCAAACAAATAACCAAAGCTCATGAATTTGTGCCTTCTTGTGTAGTCTACTGAAGAGTTCTGTATAATTTGGAACTGTATGAAGAATTTAGGAGTTACACTACTTGAAATAAAACTATGGCCATGGGTGAATTTTTCAATAACTTAATTTCATGAGCAAATGACAGTAAGTTCTTGGGGTGAAAAGATAAAATAGCCTTACCATTTGCCTCCCTTTTTTTGTGTGCTCCATTTTCTTTTTCATCTTATCTGGGCTCAGGTCAAGGGACACAGCTGCTCTGGAAATGACTCACAACTTGTATACAGGACCTTCTTCCCCATTGTGAGTGAAATTGACTGGAATCACAGTCTTAAATCAATTTGCACAAGGTAGAAATCAGCCCTCCTAAGCAAAGAGGCTGCATAGCATTTGCTCTGCTTCTGGCAGAGCCGTGGAGCTAAGATGCAGGGAGGAGAGGGGACAACCTGCTGCTAGTGAATGAATGAGCCTGGATGGGTGGGCTCACCTGACTCTGGGATTAGAACCAACTAGGAGAGTCATGGAGGGTCTGGCTGAACTGGAGCAAATAAAGAGTTACTTGCTTTAATTCTCAAAATCCATTGTAACTCATAACTAATGAACTAGTGTCATGCACAGGAGTACCATCTTCCACAGGCAGCAATTATATAAGAACAGCATTCCAAACTTGCTTCTCTGTGGCTGGCTGGCGTACAGGTTGCTAGTGTGGGAAGAAATTTTACACACAGATGTTAGCTAGAAAATAGATGGATGGAAGTGACTGTAGCCTACTGGGATCACAATAAGAGAGGACAAAGATTTAAATTTAAAATCTTTAAATTAATGTGCAAGATGATTCACACTGAATTTTTTTTCCCTTTGTGTGACTCATAAGACTTCTAAATGACTGGATTTCAGCTAAAAGCACAAAATGGGGTGATCTTAGTAACCAGCCCAGAATGGTCTCCCAATAACTGGAGTAAGAATTCCCTATGGAAGTTAATACAGAGCAGATTCCTGGTCTATACTTCTGTGATTTTAAGTATGGGTGAGGAACAAAAGTCAGGCATATAACAACTCACTAAGTGAGTTGTTATAAGAAAGAGGGCACAGTGAGAGAGAGAGAAAGAACGAAGCAATGTTTATTTAGTTTTTCATGTGACTTTCATTCCTCAGACACTTAGTTGTGTATGTAGGTACTGGGGTTTGAACCCATGTTCTTGTGCATGCCAGGCAAATGCCATAACCACAGAGCCACCGCTCCAGCCCCACTTAAGTATATTTTAATGTGAGAAAATAAGTAGGAAATTACATAGACAAAGAACAATTATCTGACAAATTTTAGCTATTATTTAAATAGCAGAAATTGATGCTTCTTTTTGGACAGAAAAGACAACTGAGCCAAGAATTTAAAGACATTTGTAGTTTCTACTGTGATAGGGGACTCCCTAAATGTAGTGGGAGACTCCCTCTGGTAGGAGACCTCCCCCTTCCCTTGGGACACATTACACTTTAGCCTTCTCTTGGTCATCAACTCAAAGATGAATTTTGTAGGAAACCCTTTGTCTGCAGCTTTCTCTTTCCTGCCCAAGCTCAGAGATCTTTCTGAGCTCAGAGATTTAGAAGGAGCAACACCTATAGAGATCTTTTAACATATTTTTGATTGTCTTTTCTTCCTGAGAAGCCACTTGTACTCTTTGCTGACAACTTTTTTTTTTGTGAATTCCTTTTGTAATCAATCAATATGTATTAAAATTTAAATGTATAATGTAATCTCTTAAAGAGTATAAATTTCTAAAAGTCCTGTTCCACAAGGTCCAGAAAATGGCAGCTGTTATGCACTGTGGATCATGTTGCAGAATTCATGAATCTGCTTCCATAAATTCCTCCAATGCTCCTGCCTCATCTGTCCCATTACACTACTATCCTTTTTTCTACAGGAAAACAAGTTTCAAGCATCTTTCTGAAATCATGAGTTTACCTTACCTGTTAGAGAACTAAAGTTAAAATCATACATCATTGGTTCAGCATGGAGATGTCAAATATATGGCACAATATGTACCTTTCCCCTTTCTTGAATCAATAGCATTTCTCCTTAATTAGAATAATCATCCCCTTCCCTCATACCCAACCCAGTTTCTAACTGTGCCTAAAAATCGTGGCTCTTCATCTTCCTAATGCCCAAAATATAGGTGCTGTGGTCTGAAAGTGTCCCCCAAATTTCATTGTTGAAAATGTAATTCCTAACACAATGGTGTGGAGAAGGGGGCTTAATAGGTAGTAATTAGATCATGCAGTACAAGGTCATGAATGTGCAACCCTAACCTTGCTATGTGCACATCTGAATGGAGTTTACACATTTGAAATCAACTAATCTTGTCAGGTGCATACCAAAAGGTCTGTATCAGTGAACAGGAAAGCAAAATGTAACTGATTAACGAGAAATGTCTTTACATTGTAAGAGACTTTTTATTGATATCTGGCATTCTAAATATTCGCATATAACACTCAGTCATTCCACTGGATTCTTGTGAATGGCTCCATGCTGTTATCACAAGTGATTTAGTTATTGGGAGAGAGAGAAGTCATAAAACCATGTTAAACCTTCTCTTACTCTCTCACTTTACTCCCGTTGCCTTTCCATCTTCCAAATGGGTGATGCAGCCCGTGAGCCAGGGCCACGCTCTTGCACTCTCCAGACTCCACAATTGTGACCAAAATAATTTTCTGTCCATTATATGCTAAACAGTATGTGGTACTCTGTTATAGCAACGTAAAGTGGCCTACCACAACATGTAACTACAACTAACTAAACAAATACTCTAATGGAAAACAATCTCCTTTTAGCTTAGGAATGGATGTCTAAGACAATAGTTAATCTTCAAAAAAGTTCACACATTAGCTTTTATTTACTTAGTTTGAAAAATCTAGACAGTAATACCTTACATCACAGTGGCAATTACTTTGGCTTTTTTATGTTCTTGTAAATAGAAAATCATGATTTTACTACGTGATATACTTATACAAATATAAAATCAAGGAAGTAAAGATGTTATCCAAAATATCTGTTGTTTCAATTAGTTCCTAGAAAATTAATTCATGAACAAATATTATTCAGCAAAACTGAGCATAAAATTTATGATCTAATTAGTATAACAGAAAGTTGTCTTTGAAATTTAATTAAGTGAGGTGGAAAAGAATGGCATGCATGATGAGAATCTACCCTTAAAATGTTCAGTTGTCTGTCGCTTTATTAACTGAACACTGATGGTGAGTGGGCCTCCCTACCCATTATGCACAGGACCAAAGGAGGAGTTTATGCATTGCAGAAAACAAATTTTATCATGTTCATATTGAACTTTCTGTATCAGTGAATGGGTATATAAAGTACAATTAATCAATTAATAATCAGTCTTTCCTTTCAAAGTTTTATTGACACCTGTTACCCCAAATATTTGCATGTAACATACAGATGAGTTTCTCGTGGGAAAAGGACAGGGATTCTTTCTATGTACTGTTTTCATTGCTTATGCAATTGCTATCATAACTTGCATATCCCTAAGGGCAATAGGTGTGGAATATGTGAAATCAAATAAAAATACTTAACAAAAAGATTACTTGAGTAATTTAGTCGTAAAAATAATTCTCCAAAACTAAAAAGCTACACTTCATGATACCGTGCTGTAAGCAGACTCTTTAAAGATCCATGGTGTTATTTTTTATTTTAACTCTCCTGCATGCAGGCCACTGTAGTCACTTTCCTTACTCTTCTATTGCATAATCTTTCAGCATTTCTACAATAACACTGTGATTATGCATTCTCCACTATGATTCTCTTATTGCCTTGAGGATATGGATAAATATTTTTCCTTTTCTAGTATTCACATCTGGAGTATATTTTTCACATATCAGACAGTTAACAAAATTTTTCTGGAAGGAATAATAAAAATCATTAGTAAAATCCTGAATATTAACATGACACACATATTTTAAAAATACACATTATCACACCCTAAATCTTTCTTTCCTATTCAGGCTTTAAAAACCAGAACAGTCTTCAGAGATAAGCAGTAGAGAATTGTTAACTCGTAGCACTTATGTTTCAATCATGAGACAAGTAACCTTTGTTCAAACTGTGCTCAATGTGGATTGCATAGATCTGTTTAAGTCTGCATCAACTACACTTCACATGAGACTTTCAATAGCTTGTCATTTGCTGTTGAACTGGAAGGATTAAAGGATGAATGTTTTTAATTGGAAAAAATGCTACCTAATTAATGGCAGCATATTAACTTCATTATAAAAATTTTTGAGGCTTAACATTTGTTTGCCAGTTACTAAGATGAGACAAGTGTTACACTAAAAAAAATTGTACATTTAGAAAAATAATGAATCCATAATATTTGTTTAGTATATATCATCTAGTTCATTGTTTTTACCTATTCCTTATAATATAAATAAGAGATGAACTCCAAAACTAATCTTAAGTCTTTTGAACATGAGGCATAAAAAAAAATAAAACACAGAAAATACATTTGAAAGTGTGGTAAAACTGACATGAATTTTACAGGCTATTCCATGCCACTGAGCAAATGTGTTCAGCATTCCATTTTAACACTAGGTACCTTTAATAATACTAATA
>PVKS010040096.1:0-16840 GCA_004027875.1 Aplodontia rufa | reverse complement strand
GTTATGCAGATTTTGAGTACAGACAAACAACTAGGTAACAGCACATTCCAACCCACTCTAACTCTTTGCATAACAAAGCAGGACCTAGCAGCCCTTCCTGAAGGAACTTATGGAAATAGTAACAAGATGGCCCTAGGGCAGCTGTTGAAATAGGGGTGAAGGCTACACCCCAACAGAACCAACCTTGTTTTCTTGGAATGAAGCCCACTTGATTGTGATGTATTATCTTTTTAATGTACTTTTGGATGTGATTAGCTAGAAATTTATTAAGGATTTTGTATCAATGTTCATCAGGGAAATTGGACTATAGTTTTCTTTTCTTGATGTGTCTTTGTTGGATTTTGGTATCCGTGTAATAATTGCTTCATAAAAAGTGTTTGGGAGCTTATAGAGGATTGGTGTTAATTCTTCTGTGAAAGTTTGGTAGAATTCTTCCATATATCCATCAGGTCCTGGGCTTTTCTTTTTTGGAAGAGCTTTGATTACTGCTTCGATTTCACTATCTGAGATAGGTTGATTTAGATTTTCAATGTCCTCCTGTGTTAATGTGGGGATGTTTTATGTGTCCAGGAACTTGCCCATGTCCTCCAACTTATCAAACTTGTCAGAGTATAAATTTTCAAAATAGGTTCTGATAATCTTCTGGATTTTGGTTGAGTCTGTGGTGGCATATCTGTTTTCATCTTTGATTTTGTTGATTTGCTTCACTTCATTCTTCCTTTTGGTGAGGTTAGCAAGAGGTCTGTGGATCCTGTTTATTTTTTTCAAAGAAACCAACTCTTTGTTTTGTTGATAAGTTGTATTGTTTTTCTGTTCTCAATTTTGTTGATTTCAGCTCTGATTTTAGTTATTTCCTATCTTTTATTAGCTTTGGGATTGGATTGTTCCTTTTTTTGCAGGCAATTGAATTGTAGCATAAGTATTTATCTGAGCTCTTTCTAGATTATTGATGTATGCACTCAGTGCTATACATTTACCTCTTAAGAATGCCTTCATACTGTCCCAGAGATTTCAATATGTTATTTCCTCATTCTCATTCATTTCCAAGAATTTCTTGAATTCTGCTCTCATTGTCTCTTTGTTTAAGAGGGAATTATTCAATTTCCATGTATTTGAGTAATTTCTGTTGTTTCTCTTGTTGTTGATTGCAAAGATCATAGCATTGTGTTCTGACAGGATACATGGGACTATATCAACTTTTTGGTATTTGTTAAGGTTACTTTGGCGAACTAGGATGTGGTCTATTTTAGAAAAGGATCCATGAACCGCCTAGCAGAAGGTAAATTCAGCCGACTTAGGATAGGATATTCTGTATGTCTGTTAAGCTTGATTGATTAATAGAGTTGTTCAGATTGGAGATATATTTATTGATTTTGTGTTTTGATGATCTGTCTAGTGTTGACAATGTGTTTTGAAGTCCCCAAATAGTATCGTGTTGAGATAAATGAGGGGATTTTTTTCCCATATATTTGGGGGGGCTTAATTGGTGGCATAAATGTTATTTATCGTTATATCTTCTTGATGAACTGTCCCTTTTAGGATGATGCTGTGTCTCTCTTTGTCCTTTCTGACTAGTTTTAGATGGAAATTAATTTTTTAAGATCTTAGGATTGCCATGCCAGCTTGCTTTTTGGGCTGCAGGCCTGGTAGACATTTTCACTTTCAGTCTGTGTGTAGTTTTGAGTGTTAAGTGTGTCTCCTCTAGACAATGTATTCTTGGATTTTGTTTTTTATCCTATGAGCCAATCTGTGTCTTTTAATTGGAACATTGAGATTATTCACATTCAGATTTAGAATATATATGGGAAACTGAGTCTTAAACTTTGCGACTATTTCAGAATTTTGAGTCATCTTGAAGTCATCTTGTGTGTAATGTGGTTATTGACTTGCTCTTGTTTAAGGGTTTAGGGTATTAGCATTTTCTTCTGAATGAAGAATATCCTTGAGAATATTCTGTAGTGCAGGATTTGTGTTCATGTATCTTGCTAACTTGAGTTTATCATTGAAGAATTTAATTTCCCTATCACATTTAAAGCTGAGTTTTGTAGGGTATATTATTTTTGGCTAAAATTATTATCTTTCAAGGCTTGAAAAATATTGTTCCAAGCTCTTCTGGCCTTCATTGTTTGATCTGAAAAATCCATAGTAATCCTAATTGGTTTGCCTGTGAATGTGATTTGGGGCTTTTCTCAAGCTGCTTTTAGAATTCTCTAATTTCTCTGTTTTGTATATGATATGTCTTGATGAATTTCTCTCATTTTGTATATGATATGTCTTGATAAATTTCTCATTTGATTAGGCTGGCTTGGTGTTTTATAAGGATCTTGAATGTGATATTCTGGGTCAATTCTAATATAAGAGAAGTTATCCTTTATAATTTCTCTTAGAAGATTCTTAATGCCTCTTGTTTGCTGTTCAGAGTTTTCATCAAGTCCAGTGACTATAAGGTTATTTCTCCTCATCTTGTCAAAGATTATTTGGATGTTCTGGTCAGGTATTGTAAATTTCTTCTCTTGTCTATCCTCCTTGAACTCAACATTGCTTAGGCTGTCTTCTTTATCTGATGTAAGTTTTTCAAGAGCTGAGGTTCTATTTTCAGTGGAGTTTACTTTGGTGTTAGTATCTTCCAGTGAAGGTTTGATTTGGTTGACAGTGTTTTTCAATTCTGATAGCTCTGCTACATCTCTTTTCAGGGCACCTAATTCTTTATAAAGCTGATCTTTCATCTCATGGAACTGCTCCCTTATTTCCTTATGAAAGTTGTCTCTCATCATTTGAAATTTTTCTCTGATCTCTTTCCTTAATTCTTCTTTCAACTCTTTGATTGAGTTACTAATCGTAATGTTGATACAATTTCTTTGGTTTTCATCTAGGGCCCTGACCATGGAGTCCTTGAGTGGAGAGCTGTGAGGTTGAGGATGAGAGTTATTTCCCTTTTTCCTCATTTTCAGCTGTGTCTTGAAGACTGTATCACTCTTGTAGGGATAATTGGAGGTTCTTATGGCTTTGCTTCGTTGGGATGGGGTGCTATTTGGGAAGCTCAGACCTATAGTTGCCAGTCCAATCAGTGAGGAATTGAGAGCCTATACGTGCATATACTAGATAGTTTCAACTAAAACAGTTAAGATAATGATTAGCACCTATAGGAGCAGTTTTCTTTGAGGAGAGCTCTCACGGTATATTATGATAGCAAGCAAGTACCCATTTGAAGAATGCCCCTTTCTTCAGTTAGCAGAGCCTCTGTAAATGGGGAGAAGAAATGATTAGTAAGGCAAAGAGGTGAGGTGGGGATGTAGTTTAGAACTCCTGACTTAGAATAAAGAGGAACAAGGGTTTAGGTTGGTGTAGGTTATTCAATTAGGAATACATAGGAAATGGGATGCAGGTGGGGTAAAGACTTTGGGTGAGGATTAGAGAGAACTGCATATATTTTAGGAATTTCCAGAGCACAGGGGAAGAAGAGGTTAGTATGGGGTGTGGTTCTCTTCAACCAAAGGAGACTGAGGGTTAGTTTGCTTTCATGAAGTGTTTTTCTGGTCGGACCCAATGCTATAGAGATGGCAGTTGAGTACAAGAAGACACAGATACAGTAGAAGCCAACCACCAATACATATGTACAAAAAAAAGTACATCCACAAGCACTAAATTCAGTAATAACAATAAAGCAAGAAAGGATTTTTAAAAAAACTTTTAAAAGTTAAAAGTTAAACAAGTTAAAAATACTAGACGGCAGCAGAATCCACATTTAAAAAAAAAACTAGTTGGGAAAGTTCTGATTTTTTGCTCTGTAGGTCAGCGTGTACCATGGGGGAATGTGTTCATATTTGCCATCTAGCTGAGGACTCTTCACAGTTGAATTCATCAGGGGAGATGCAGCTTGGTAATCTCTGGTGGCCTTGGGTTTTCCTAGAGGATCTCTTCAAAATTTTCTGTTGCAGAGGGGTAGAAGACCCTGCCCTCTCCTGCTTCTTGTGAGAATAGAGTTCAGCACTACTTCAGATGCACTCCTGGGCTGATTATTTTCTGCCTGACCAAACTCCTGATCTTCTTAAGCCAGGGACCCAGAAGCTGTATGTAGTCTAGTAGATTCTAGTATAGATGTGTGGGACACTCACTGTTCAAAGGAGAGTAGCCAGACTGAAGCTTGCTTCCCTGGGGTCACTGATGACCCATTCTGGATGTCTTATGATCTTCAGATGCCCCAAGAGCTGCTCTGTGGGGTTGTCACAGTCCCAGCAAGGGAAAACATGTGTGAGGGAGGCTCCAGGCTAAGTGGGCTGGTGTTTATGTGGTTCTCAATTGCAACCACTAGGGGGGGCCCACCTGAAGAGCCCAGGACCTATGGAGATTTGGCCTTGCACAGAGCTCAGAGGCTGGAGGAGAGCCCAGGCTGCCCCTTTTGTTCAAAGGTTCCTGAGGCTGATGTCAGACCCAGGCTTGTTAGAGAGATAAAGGCAGCTTTTGGAGAGACTGAAGCAGGTTGCCCCCTTGGGATGAATATACCCTACTGTTCCAAGTTCTGCTCACAGACTCCTCCCATTTGGGAGTGTAAGAGGGCAGGCAGGAGGCCATCACTTGTAAGACCCATGAGCTGGAGAGGGGCTTCACAGTCCCACACAGCCCCCAGGGCAGATGGCCAGGTCAAGGGTGCTTAGATTTGATATTTGTAAACAATGGTCTGGTTTCACTTTTGCAGAGTGAGTGGCCAGCCCCGCCCTCAGGGAAACCTCAAAATGGTGGACAGAGCCGGCTGCGATGCACCCAGAGCTGTAGGTTCGCTATTGCGAGCGATTAAATCCCAGAGCTTGAGAATCAGCTCTTGCAAATTGTGAGCGCGCCTGAGAAGGTGTTGCCCGCTGCGACCAGGTTAGAATAACTGTGCCCTGTTTCATTTCCTCCCCTCCGGGATAGCTCCCCCCCCCCCCCAGCTGTGGGGCCGATTGAGCGGGTGCGACAAACTCCTTGTTTGGATTCGTTAATGTAAAGCTCTTTTCCTTTGGTATTAAAGAATTAGGCAGCGGTAACAATCCCACACACTGAGAACCTGGTCCTACCGTTAGATACGGCCTCCCACTCCTGCAGCGTGAAGCATTACTCAGGAGCATCTCGGGAGCACTGGTGGGGGGTGGTCGCCATGTTTGATCTCCCCTACTCTTCTTTTTCAATAAGTAAGATGTTGCTTCATTTTCTTATTGCTTTTTTGTATTTCCCCAAGCTTTGTCTTTGAAATATCAGGACCTTCAAGGCTTGCTCTTGTAGCCAGTGATTCATTCTTTGGAGGGACTTCCATTCATCCCTCTGTTAAATTTTACTAGTTTAACATTTCTCTTTGCCTCCTAAACCTTCTTTTTGTGTCATGGGGGCAACACATTTTGTATCTACCTAATATCATCCATTAGGTTGATTGTGTAAAACAAGGAATAATATACATTTTTTACCTTGTAATGAAATCATGTCATACCTAGCACTTGACTCTGGATGCCATGAATTTCAGTGGGATTAGAGGTGAGTGTGTAAAGCTACAAGGTAAATCAGCAAAAATTGTGTGGAATTAAGGAATTCATTAACTTAAAACAACTTCATAAATTTTTTAAGGTTAACTTTCCATATGATCTTAGTATTGTTTAGGTAACATTGATATTCAACAAGTATTTTATGCTGATATTGGCATAGGAAGAATGAGAAAAGAATACTTAAATAATAAAATAATGATGTGTTGAATAGGAATAGTATATATCTGAATCTGTGTAAATAAAGTTCTTGTGTTTATTTGATGTTCAGTATCACTTGAAGTTATATTCTTCTCAGTATTCAGTATTCTAAGTAGGACTTGTAAGAAAGTAGTAGTGAAGGTAGAAATATAAAAAAACTCATAACAATTCCATTTTTTAAAAGAGAGGTAGAGAGTGAGAGTGAGTATGCATGAGAGAGAGAGAGAGAGAGAGAGAGAGAGATGGAATTAATTTTATTTATTCATCTGGCCTTTGTTTCCCTGACACTTAGTTGTGTATGTGGTGCTAGAGATTGAACCTGGGTCCTCACACATGCCAGGCAAGTGCTCCAACCACTGAGCAACCATTCCAGCCCTAATAATAATTGTTTAAATTTAGAAAAGCATCAAGTTGGAAAAGATATAAAAATCTATGATGCCTCTTGTACTGTCTTTGATATACAATAGGAATAATTATTTTTGTATTGTACCAAATCTTATAATATAGAAGATATTTGATGTTGAAATTAAAAAATTGTGTTTTTGAGCTAAAATTTTTATGCAAGCTCTCTACCAGTGAACTCTGTAATGGTATAATCCTGATATAGAGTCATACTGATTAAGGAGAGCAGTGATATACAGAGACAAAGAAGCCATTTTTACTGAGTATGCATGTATTCTTGAAGAGATGTAACTGTTTAAATAATAGCTAAAACTATTCCTTAAACTATTCTTTTTTCCATCATATAATCAGAAAATCATAATTAAATAGACTGAGGAAATTGACAAGTAATAGCCTTATTCAAACTTCTTAAATTTCCTTCTTTTTCTTTAGATGGCCCAGGGAATATCCACAAAGTTGAGGATTGAGGATATTGAAATGCCCCACAGAGATTTGCATGCCCCAAGTCCTGCAAATGCATGTAGGAAAGCATCCCTTTAAGTGGGGAGTACATGCTTAGGAAGCATGGCAGTGGAATGCACTCTTGGCCTGTAGTTTTCTTAGAAGTAGATTATTAACTCTAGCAATTGCTTTAGAAATCTTGGGAACTGCAGAACTTTGGAGATATAGTTTTCAACTGAACACCCCAGATGACCCAGAGAGCTTGGTCACGTGACGCCTCTTTTGCATCAATGTATGAGCTGCCTTAGAATTCTAGCCAACTGAAAATAATTCTTCTCATAGACTTGTCTTTGCAACTGCTCTAGTGGTCTTTCCTTTCAAGGATCAGCAATATTATTTTCCTGGTTTGGTAGGTAATGGTTGAGAAAAGTTCAGCACAATGCCCCTCCCTGAGTTTACTTATTTCTATGTTGGCAAATCACCACATCGACTGTCATGTATTATTTTTACATGATGTGTCAATCTCATAGCTCCCAGATGTTTGTTTCATTTCACACTTCTATTAAATATATTAATCTCCCCTATAAAATCTATTGAGCTCTACTTTTAATTTCTTTCTTCTTTGATTCATACTTTGATGATTTCCCTTTGCAAAAAGAAAAATGAATGAGCCCTGATGCATATTGTAAAGGTGCAAACCAGCTACAGGTGAATGCCTTCACTCTGCTGTATGCATACATCTCTTGCTATAAGATAAGGAAAGGGAAAATCTTTGGAGGGGAGTGGAGTGTGAACTGGAAGAAGGTTGGCTACTGGGACATTTTTGGACTGTGACTATTCTGTACCACCATAGTAGGAGTTTGTGTGGGGCTTTGCTAGTTTGTTTTAAAAAACTCAATTATGCTTTGATTAGTGAGAATTCTTTCTGACATCTAGCAAAGCATTGATTAATATTGCTAGTTTCCAAGGAAGTCATAAATTTTAGTTTCTTGGTGTACTTTTTCCTCCCATTTGTTTCTTTCAATAGGAAGTTGAGGGAGGTTATCCAGCTTCAACTAATCTGAAAGTCTCTTTCATAATTTTGTTATAATTGATGGTGAAAAATACACAATACCTGTGGTTAAATTTACTTAATTGAAATGAATCTGAATGTATAAACAAGTGTGGTATCACTACTGAACTTATTTTAACATTATAATTAGATGTTGCTACTCCCAAAACCAGAGTAATTGCCCTGTGATTTCAAGGACTTTAAGCATATTTGCTTAAGGAGACTGTGACTAATCATTCTTATTTTCCTGGAAAAATTATTCATAGCCATTCTTCAGAAAAACAAAATAAAGAAAAAGAAAAAAAGTAGGGGGATAAGTCTTCTGTAACCTATGTGTGAAAGATCTGAAGACCTGTGCCTATGGCCGTTCTTTCATTGATTAAGTTGATTGACTTATCTGGGCACCTCCTTTCATTAAATCCAGAATTCAACTTTTCTGTAAAGAAAGACCTTCCCTAACAGAGAAGTCCTGCTTTTTAATTCCTCTAGAAAGAAAAACCTTTGGAAATAAAAGTTTCTGGCTAAATAGATATTGTATATTTTTTTCTTATATAATATATGCACATGTATGTCTATACATTTTTAAACTCAAATATTGTCCCTGTAGTAAATTTGTTAGCGTTTACTTGACCTACTAACTCTTTTTCCTTAATTGTTTACTACTGTATATCAATACTAACAAAGATTCGAAAAATTATGCTGGAATGATTCAGTATCATGTATAGTTTATACAAATAAAAATTCAAAATTTAGTCAGAAAAAAACATATTCCTTCCTATATATAGTCTCATTTGGCCCTGCTTGAATTTCCTTTTAATGATATTTCTGTGCTATATCTCTCACTTGAGTGATAGATCCATATAGTTAACTGTTGCTAGATAGCTGCACTTGTATTTCTCATTTGGCTAAACCTTAGCAAGTACAAGATGTGTATGGTCCCTCCCCATTTGCTTCTTTCCTACAGCATACTTACATATATTCCTAATAGCTTATTTAACATCCACATCTCATACTTCTTTTCTCCTCTTCTTCTTCCTCCTCTTCCTTTTCAGTGAATGTCAATTCTCACCCAGAAAAAGAGATGTGGTCCCTTCCACTTTGTTTCATTCCATTCTCCTCAATCAAATCCTTCCACCCAACAACTATAGTTCAAAGGCATGTGGTTGGTTCACTTATTAAAAAAAATAGGTCACATGATAACCATACAATGAAATTCAATGTGATTAAAAGGATTGAATTTATGCAGAATATCTCTTCCAGCTACTAAGAAATTAAATCAGAAACCAGTGATGATAGACTGTGTATAAAAGCTTCCAAATAATGGGAAATAAAATACTAAATTTCTGAATGATCCATGGGTAAGAGAATAAGTTATGGGGAAAATTAAAACTTATTTGAACTAAATAATAAAATACAAATGTCAATTTTTGGAATGAAGCTAAAAAATGGTCATGGAAGGATATTTTTTATATTAATTCTTATATTAGTAAATTAAATGACAGTAGAGATCTTGTTCTTTCAACATTTAGGTTTTGGAAATATAATATAATAGATACTTCAACAATTATTTATGGGTTCAGTTTCCTTTATGTGTCATTTCTCTTTGCTGGCATTTTCTAATTCTTTGTGTTCTGTTTTCCTAAATCTTACTTTGTTACAGTGCTCATCTCCATTGTAAAATCCGTAGAAGTTAGAAACTCTAACACAGCTCTCTCTCAGCTCTGGGCTTTCTGATTTTATATTTCACAATCATGAGAGCAGTGCTTTTTTTTTTTTCCTCAAGTGTATTTCATTTTCTTTTACTCCCCTGAAGTATATTAAGTTACTTTCAAATAATGACTAACAGAAATTCTTGTGTACCTTCTTTTTTGCTTTATCTATGTACATTGTTATAAGAATAATATTTAAGACACAAGTAAAATATTTGAGGAGGGCAAAACTTTTACTGGTTTATCACAAACACATAGCTGAATAAAAATGTGAAATGTAATAATAAAATTACTTTTGGAAAGAAAAGTACATTGCATTAGTGTAAATTCTGTGTTCTGCTAGAAAATCTTCTGAAAGCCTGGACTGGGCTACTTGTGAGTTAATAATATCACTGTTTTCAGGTGATAATATCTTTTTAAAAAATTTATTAAGGAGTTGAGTTATTGTACAATCA
Organism: Aplodontia rufa; assembly: GCA_004027875.1. Taxonomy (NCBI): domain Eukaryota; kingdom Metazoa; phylum Chordata; class Mammalia; order Rodentia; family Aplodontiidae; genus Aplodontia; species Aplodontia rufa. The sequence goes on along the minus strand of PVKS010040096.1, from coordinate 7,071 downwards.
TAAATGCATATAAAGTAACAATATGATGTGCATTTATTCTTAAACCAGAATTTCCCCCACATTGCCCACATTCCAGTCTCTTGATTCTTCTGTATTTTGCCCCTACAAACAATATAAATGCTTAAATTGTAAATTTGACAGAATTAAAATGATTGCATAAGTATTATTTGGATTCTCAGGGGGCTTAAGAGTATGCTACATTGTTGATTGTCTCCCTAGAACCCTCTCTATCCTACCCTGCCCCTATGCTTCCCCTCTCCCATCCCCATCCCACTTATCTATGGTTGCCCTAGATTATGTGTTGCTACACCTTTGCTGAGTCTGATACATGAGTTTGACAATCTTTCATCCAAGCTTGGGTTTTGCTCTAGCTTCCACAAATGAGGGAAATCATTCAACCCTTGAGTCTCTGGGTTTGGCTAACTCACTCAGAATAAATAATAGTATCTTGATGTTTGTCATTGATTGATTGTCATTTTGTGACAGTCAATTCTGTGTCCTTCTGTCATTGAGTTTCTTTGTAATTTTAAAGATATAATTTTATGACATAGTGATCTCGATAAATGTTAATGTATAAATAATGGGTTGGTTTGATTTCAAAGTGCCCACTCTATGCTTAGCACTACTCACCCTCCCTGATAGTAATAATGTCTGGTTCATCATTTCTCAACACTCAGAATGACATTTTGCTTTCCATTTAACAATTCTATTAAATAAAGAATGCTAATAACCTTTTTTCCTTTGTATTTGTTTTTAGTCCTGGGGATTGAACTCAAGGCTTTGTGTAAGCCATTGAACTATATCCTCTTATCCTTTAGCCCTTTTTTAAAAAGAAAAGAAGAATGAGCCATAGTTCATTAGTTTTAGCCCAGGTTCCAAAGAAACCTTTGAGGAGCTCATTGCCTCAATCTGTAGATTGACCTCTACTTAATTTCTTATGAAATATGAAGAAGGTATACAAAGGTGCTGTTACTTTGGGAGTTGGGGTTCTCCCTGCTTTGAGACTGTTGCTCTCTTAGTGTTGAGAAATGCTGACATAAGCTGCACAGGACACTACTTAAGGATTAAAGACTTGCTGTGACACTTTGACAAATGAACATCCATGCTAATTTCTCAAAGCAGGCACAGATGACTGATTATTTCATCAACAACTTGATCTAAAATGATAAGTGGTGCCAAGACGGAATTAATCAGCAATTTAAGTGACTGACAGGTTACTCAAAGTATATTCCTCTGCCATGCAACTTTATATGCTCAAATATTAGTTTCCAAAGGCAAAGGTGATGGAGAAAGTGTCTTATTTGAAATATATTTTATCAGTTTACACAAATACAATATACGATGTATAAAGCATTTTTAGAAAAACAAATAGGACACATTGATTATACACTTATGTTGAAAACTTGAAAAATACTAATGAATTTTCCTTTAAGTTATATATTTCCATAATAAAGTACATGAAAAAAAACACAGAAAATGAACACCAAGATGAAAGAGTATTTTTTAGTTGATATAAGGTTTTCAGCCATTTTTTTTTTTATCTAAGTACTTGCTCTATCAATACTTGAACTCGATTTTCTTCAAAGAAAAACTTAGGAAAAAATTTTTTTCTAATATCCTACATTTTTCTGTGTTTCGAATTAGCAGTTTATTTGTATATCTTTTCCTGGTACTTCTAATTCTTTGCAATATTATGATGTATTTCATGAATTTTAATCCCAGTTTCTTCTTGTTATTATAATGGTATAATAAATATTGGTACAGTCAGAATTTAAGGTTGGATAACCCAAAGATATTTAAATGAAAAATTATTTGAAAAAATGATAGAGAGGGGCTGGAGTAATGGCTCAGTGGTTACAGTACTTGCCTAGCATGTACTATGGGTTCAAACCCCCACTACATATACAATGAAGTGTCAGAAAAACAAGACTCAGATGAAAAAAAATGAGCAAAGTTGATTTTTTCTTTCTCTCTTTAAAAAATTATAGAGATATTGATGGTTAAGGGTGATTCCAATGAATGTACACCTTTTTGCCACTCTATATAGTGAGCTAACAATAATCAGCTTCCCACTGGGCTAACACTAATTAACTTCCCACGTTGTCATATTCAGCATGATACATTTTTGCCTCCAGTTTTTCTTGTGTTAAAAGTTATGTGAAAATTTAAACACATTTTCAAGATATTTAATTGTACAATAATTTTAGATTTTTTTACTTTTTTCTATCTTACTTTGGGTTTTCTGAGGTCTCTAAACTTCCTGAAATTTGTTTTTAAAATAAACAACTGGGTTTTTTTTTTTTTTTTTGGAAATATATGCCTCCAATAAAATTATATGATTACAATTGGGATTCAGTGGCATAATATATTTGGAAATGCGTGAAGCTCATTTTTGTGAGAGGGTTCTGAGTGTTCTAGAGAGAAGGAGCCTCACTAGCAAGTGGCGGCCTTGTGTTTCTGCTCATGTGTTTTATAAAACGGTGTCCGGTAGCCTGGCACATTAGTTGCGTGCAGGTCAATTAGGGGTCATCTACTCTACATTTTTACATGATTCTTCTGTGTGTTAAAAAATAAAATTGCTGATTTAAAGAGTGTGACAAATTTAAGATTTTTCAAGGCTGCTGGAGGGAGGGAGTACGGGGGTGTCAACCCAGTGGGGAACCTTGGACTTCCACGAGGAGCCCAACTAACACGGGGTTAAGTAAGGGGAAACATGGGATTGGGGGAACACATGGGCTGGCAGTAGCCTCAGATTGCTCTGTCATTATGTATGTGTTCACAATTCTGTGGCAAGGATTCCCTCCTAAATGTAAGACTATGTTGAACGAATAAAAAAAAAAAACTATTAGATTTTTGGTAAATATCACTATTTTTTTCCTCTAAACTATTTCACAAATATCTGAGGTTTTCCATTTCCCACTGATTTGAAAATGCTATTTTCTATCATGTTAATTTTTAACTAATGTAAAGATTGCACTTTAAATTGCATTTCTTTTATTTTTAGTAAGATTGCAAATATGTTTACATCTTTTCCTGTGAACTGATGGTTTATGTATTTTGCCTGTTATGCTCTATTCAGTTTATTCATTTGCAGGATTTTAAAAGTATTTCTGTTTATATATCATAGGTCATGTTACATCTAAATATTCTTATTTAATTGTTCTAGGGTGAGACCTGGGATTCATAATTTTAAGTTTTTCAACATGATTCTAATATGAAGCCACAGATTAGTATCTCTGCTTTAGTTTTATGGATGTTATCTTTTACAGTGTAGGAATTTTTATCTGGATAAATTTGTGAAAGTCTCTCTTTACTCAGTAATCAATATTTTGTCCAGAATTGATTATCTCTATACTTACCAATTTATTTAATCTCATTCTAAGAAAAAATTTTTTTAAAGAAAGAGGGACAGAGAGAGAGAGAGAGGGAGAGAAAGAAACAACTTTATTTAGTTTTTCATGTGGCCTTTGTTGCTACAACACTCAGTTGTGTACCTGGTGCTGGGGTTTGAACTCGGGTCCTCGGGCATGCGCCGTAATCACTGAGCCACTGCTCCAGCCCTCATTCTAAGAAATTTTTAATTTTAATGTTGTCAAGACTTTCAGTCATTTCCTCTGTGTCACTGAGTTTTTAATAAGTTTGATTGTTCACATTGTCCTGAGATAGTACAAGGTTTCTAGATAAAGGGCTTATTAGTTGTTACTCACGTATACTTATGACTGCTTGAATTCTTCCACACCCCAGCTCCCCCTCTTCATGTGAGCTAGGTGTTATGCTGCGAAAACCAGGGTTTGCACTCCAAACAGCAAAACGCAGAGGAGAGTGACAGCTGTACCTTCTCCCCTGTTAAGATACAAGTAGAAATTTTACCTTGTGTAAATAAATTTTCCCAGGAACCCAAAGAGAAGGATCCTCCAGTCTCACTCTTTAGAATGTAACCAGAATCTCTAGGGAGAAGCTCAGATTAATGTCCTTGGATTTGCAACCCTAAGGATGTCTCCACGGTGCAGGGTGCCATCCTCCCTTGAAGTGTGAACGTGTATCTCCAGGGAAGTAAACCTTTCCAGAGTTTTTATCTATTCAGGCATAATTTAACTTCCCTGGATTGCATTTTAAGCCAGAAATATTCATTGTGCAGAAACAAGAATAACTGTGCTATAGTCTCACACTGATATATACTTTTATAACCTATTTAAGGGATCATTTTTAACTCCAAGTTTACAATCTTCTATATTCTTTTAAAGTTTTTAAAATTTTATTTTATATTTGAAGCTTCAATCTGCCTAGAATCTTTTTTATTTTTATTTTTTTTTTGTTTCCAGTATTGGGTATTGAATTGAGGGTTGCTTCACCACCGAGCTATATACTCAACCCTCTGTGTTTTGAGACAGGGTCTTGCTAAGTTGCTGAGGCTGACCTTAAACTTGTGATTCTCCTGCCTCAGCCTTCCAAATTGCTGGGATTATAGGCGTGCATCATCACACTTTGCTAAAATCTACTTTTGTGTTTAGCATGAAGTAGTAAACTTATTTTTTCATGTGGATAACCCATCATGTCATTCTGGTTTACTGAAAGCCCATCTTTTCTGCATGAATCTTTTTCATATCACTGATACAGCAAGGCATCTACAGTCGTTTTCATCCCCCTGATGTGGGTCTCACTCCTCCCTGGAATGTGAATACATGTCTCCAGCAAAGTAAATTTGTCTTAAGGGTAGTCTATTAGTCTATACTTGCATTGATAGCACACTTTTTTATTTACCAGTTTGTATGATAAATTTAGATATCTATAAAAGAAAGCTTTCTCCTCCCTTTCTTCTTCCCTCCTTTCTCTGTTGCCTTCCTTTTTCTTTTCTTCTCTATCATTGCTAACTTTTCTCCTCTCCTGACGTCCCTCTTTTTCCTCCTTCTCCTCCTCTTCTTTCTTCTCTTCTTCCTCCTATTCTTCTACTTCACCTTCTTCTTCCTTTCATTCTTCCTCTTCTTCTTTAAGATTGTTTTGGCTGTTCATGGAACTTTTATATTTTTATTAAATTTTGGATATATTTTTCATAAACAAATCACTTGAAATTTGGACTGATATTTCATTAAATCAATAAATGAAATTATAAAGAATCATCATATTTACCATATCAAGTATTTTCATCCTATGGGAGTTTGGTGGTGGTAAGGACAGGCTGGCAAAGATAGGGTCAGATATATCAGTTCAGAAGCTACTGAAGTTATAAAGACCAGCAAGACCCTGCTCACCCACATCAGGTCTGTGGCAACAGACATGATAAGAAATTGTTAGGTTTGGAGTATATATTTTAAAAAATTGGTCAAATAGGTTTTGTGATTGATTTGATATATTGAAAGGAAGAAGAGATGAAAGGATGGCTTCATTGTTGCAGTTGTTGTTATTGTTTTCTGGGATAATGGGAAAAATTGAGTCTACATCTATTAAACAGAGGCAACTGTGCGTGGAGGAGGAATATCCAGAGTTCAGTTTGGAACATGTTATGTTTGAGATGTAAAGGTAGGAAACTGGATGGATATATGTGTCAGAGATATAAGTCTTCACTAGATATGTTGAACAAACCGAAAAATTGATAACTCTTCTAAGATTCATCAGAGAATTGAGGCACAGGGCAAACTGCTGCCCCCAAAGCAAGAGAGACAGGTAGACAGAGAGAATCGTTACTTATGGGCTGCAGAAGCCTCTGCTGGGGCCTAGCAACTCTTAAAGGACAATTGACTAATTGCCAAGCATGGACCAACTTGAAAGGTAAAAGTTCCTGAGGGTCTGGACATTTTTCCTTGAGGGAGACATAATTTCTTGTATTATTCCCCAAAACTTTGTGCTTTCTGGCAGAGGGAGAGCAAAAGTAACTGGTCTCAAGCCCAGAGCACTGTACTCTACTTATAAAGTGTCCTCCTAAGAAATAATTTTCCTACAGCCTGGTTGACTTGGTTTTCCCTCCCCATAAGTGACCTGGAGGAAGAAGAATACTAATCCCTCACCCACCCCAGACTTCCTTTTATTTAAGTGAGGGAAAACAAAGTCAAGTACTTGTAACACCGCCCAAGAGCAAACGCTCTGTAAAGACTGCAGATTCCAGAATGCTTCTATTCCACCTCAATATCACCACTTCAATGTGGTGTTTATAAAAATAACAAGGGATTACATCTGAAAAAACTGAGAAACTCAGACTCTATCTAAGGTGGAGTTTCTACAGAAACTCAATGACAACAGAGGAGACAAAATGAAGGGCACTGCATGGACGAAAATAAGAACACACAGCCTAACTCCCTGTCAGACAAACATAAAACTTCACATATAAGGTTTTATTTATATCAGTTCTTTTTTACCTTAATTATCATGTGCATCTTTCCACAAGAAATGGCAAGAGATGCTAAAAGGCAAAAATACATTGTCTGAAGAGACAAAACAGGCAACCTACTCAGACATAGACGAAGTGGAAATTCTGGAGTTATCTGACTTGGAATCTAACATAACTATGTTATTCTAAGGGTATTAATGGGAATAGTAGATAATATACAAGGAAAGATAGGTTATTTAAGGAGAGATACAGCTCTAAGAAAAAATCAAAAGAAAACTGCAGAAATGGAAAGCACTACATCAGAGAAGAAGAACGCATTCGATGGACTCACCATTGGTCATAGCCTAGTATGCCGAGCGTTTGCATCACGAGTAGGTGTGGATTATTGTCAAATGCTTTTTCTGCCTCTGTTGATAAGATTATATGATTTTTCTTTTTAAACCTGTTGATGTGACAGATTCATTAACTGATTTTGAAATGTTGAACCAGCCTTGCATACCTGGAATAAGTTCTACTTGATTGTGGTACGTAATCATTTCTGTACACAATTGGATTGAATTTGCTAATACTTCTGGAAGATTTGGCATTTCGGTTCATCAGAGATTGTGGTCTATAGTTTTCCTTTGTTGTGATTGACTTGTCTTTTTAATATTTTTTTATTAAGAAATTCAGTTGTTGTACAATCAAAAATGCTTCCAAAGAACCAATATGATATATATATATATATATATATATATATATATATATAT
>PVKS010040095.1:0-16845 GCA_004027875.1 Aplodontia rufa | reverse complement strand
AAAAAAAAATATGGGCTAGAACTCCTACAGCCCACAAGTGTGGGCTGTAGCTCACACTCAAACTAGCTCATTTGGGGGTATTGTGTGCTTAAGGCAACAGAGATGTCTCAACTCTACTATTTTACAATTTTTAAAGAACTATTTTCTGAATATCAGCAATGGTGGCACTCTTCTAATTTAGGAGCTGATTATTTATTTATTTATAAAACTATCACTTCCAGACAAGTTTGGTCAGAAAAGTATATGCTGCCAGATTTGTTAGCGTTATTTTGGTAAAACTTTAAGATGAAAACTTGATCATGAGATTCAACTTCTTATATGATTTGGCAGTGCTATTACTGCAATCACTAGAAAGGATTGGGTAATGGTAGTATCATCTATTGCCCGTTAGTAACTTTTTTGACGGACATCAATTTGGATGTTGAAGTTCTATTGTACTTGTTAAACTAACCAACTAATCTACTAACAAATCAGTCAGCCAACTAGAAGAAGCTTCCTTCGTTTATAGTCACACAACTGAGTTCATGCACTTGCTGCTTTCCTCCTGGAACTCCAAGGAGGATGTGAATAGTTTTCTCTCTGTGCTTGTCTTTTTCCCAGTGTACAAACACCCTTGTATTGCCACTCACTTCATCTGCAATGCACACACCTCCCCTCTCTCGCACCAGCTCAAAGGCTTCCTTGAGAAATCCTTTTGGGTACTGGACAACGCCATTTACACCCTGCAAAAAACCAAATCAAGAAGACCTGTAACATCAGCACAAGACCTTGCACAGTACTAGAAGAAGGAAGAGAGATCATTGTCATTATTAACGTGATGGAGTGCTAGCAGTGTTGTAGCCAGCCTGCAGAACTGTTGATAACAGTTCCAACCCTGGGTGAGGAGAGGAGCCTTTGTTCTTATGGCCATACTTTCTGGGAAAAGGAAGCAAAATTTATTATTTTCTTAGGGTAGAAGAAAGTAGAAAAGGGGACTTGGTGAGAGTTAAGAAAGACTTCCCTGTGACAGTGTGGGTATCAAACAAGTAAAAAAATCACTGGGGTTTCCTTTTCCTAAGAATTTTAGGAATTCATTAGTTTTATCTATCTGTTCATTTTGGGAATGGAGATGTGTTTTTAAAGGTCAACTGAAAATTAGAACATTGTTTTTTTTTTTTCAGGGCTGAGGACCGAATTCAGGGCCTCGCTCGTGCTAGGCAAGCACTCTGCCACTGAGCTAAATCCCCAACCCCAGTACCACACATTGTTCTTTTTAAGGGGACCAAGAGTGTGCTTTGAATTTGGAGAGGGACACAGCAATGGGTACTTAATGAATTTGGAATTGTTTGGAATTATTTGAGTAAAAATTCTCTGAGAGTTGGAAACTCAGATCAACTAATGTATATGATTCATATACCCACTTGAATTGGCTCTGCAAAAAATCCAGCAATGGACTTGGCCACAGAAGTGTTCAGAGTGTCTTTGAACTGCTCAATATATTGCTCTTGAGCTTGGCAGCAGTCTACAACAAACACATAAGTCAGAGCATCAGAAGAGTGAGGATGGCGACCAGAAGAATGGAGCAAAACAGGAAGGAAGCAGAACCAGGGTGAGCAAATTGATTAGAGACCCTCATAAAATGGTAAATAGGGTATGAGGACATTGGTTTCAGTGGAAACCGCCTGTTCTGATGAGGACAGCCATAAAGACAAACAAACTGCTTGAACAATTTCCCTCTGGGGGAGAAATATCTCAATTCTCTTTGAGTCTGGTATTGCTAGCTATTTTACCTACGGTTGTCAATTCTCTCAAGTGGGTAAATCTAACCCAAATGTAATTGCAATGATTTCATTATTTGAAAATAACTATTTATTTTTATTTCAACTTAATCAGATGTATAGTTTTAAAATACAAAGTGTTTCTGTCTTTAGAGTCAGTAAATATGTCTGTAGAAAAAGTGGAATTCCGTTTATGGAGGAATGTGCTAGACCCAGATAATTTTCACCTACTGAATGCTTGTTGTCTATAGGTCTTTTTCTCTTTAACTGAGGGCGGAAACTGTGCCCTGTTCATTTTTAGACTCTGGCCAAAATGAAAATCTGTCTGGTGTACTGTAGTTGCTCAGTAAATTTTTATTGAAATCAGAGGGAAATAAATGGTAGAAATTATGACTAGGGAGAGGCATTGAGAAATTTTGCTTGAAAATCTTCTCTGGATAGGGTATGAAGTGTTCTTATTCCAATGCCCTTGATGTCTTTAATCTATTAATTCTCTTTTTGGCTGGACTCATGAGTGGATCAGCCCACCTGCTGAGTTTTAAATGCCAATTGTTTCTTTTTTATTGCTAGAAGATATGTTAGTTTTCAAAACTTGCATTTTCATTTCTTATAATTTCCTATTCCCTACACATATATTTGATTTTTTTAAATACATTAAACATACTCATCTTATTGTCTGACAGTTCTGTCAAAATACTCATAGGTCTTTTTCTTGATTGTTGAGTTATGTTTCCTTTTATGTTTGTTGTTTTTGAATATGTATTTTTTTATTTTCCTCCAACTTTCATTTATGAGAATTCTTTGAGGCCTAAAATTAGGTAGGTTCCTCCAGAGTATATCTGAATTTGAAGTTCTTGGGCACCTAGGGAATTCCCTGTCTAAGATTCTTCTAAACTATCAGCTTAAGGTGGTGAGAGTTTAGAATAAAAAACCTGTTGATATGTCATGTACCACAACAACCATCACCACTATCACCATCAATTATGATGGTCAGCCAGAAGTTCAGATTTTCAGTGTTGATTTCTACCAGGTCCTCCTCACTTCCATTCACCATGAGATGGAGAATCCTTGTGGATCTTTTGCATGTGATGAGTTGTTGGTGCAATTATTTCTAGTTGATTTACAATGAGGGTGCCACCTCTTGGGAATTCCAGCTCTGTGGCTGGAGAGCCTTCCCTATCAGGTCAGATCCCTTCCTTTGGGTGGGCTCTGGACTTTGTCACTTCCCTCCAGCACTCTACTTCACTGAAGCGCAAGAAGGTCACTGGTGTGATAAGTACCCTCAGGGCAAAAGCTAGCTGTAGTACCCTGATGATTTTTATGTGCTTCTGAGAAATTTGTTTTTGGTTTATTTTTTGTTTTTCTTTAGAATCCATGAGTTTTTAAATTTAAGACACAAATATAATTTCAAAATTTAGAAATGAGTTATGAATGAGAAAAATCCAAAATATGATTTCAAATTAGTTATTACTAGGAGTAGTTGAGTATTTTGAAAAATGAATTTTTTAACCACATTTTTTTCTTTTAGATTTTTTTGACTGGCCTGGTAGAGCAAGTTGTGAATTGTAGGGCTACTTATGTAGCTTAAGAATATCTCATGGAGTACATTATCCAGGTAGGTGGGAAACATTTATATCATTCTTTAGAAGTATACACTTTTATCTTTCATTAATTTTCATTGTTTTTTAAAAATGTTAATAGAATAGAAAAGAAACTCTCCTGAATAAAGAATTTTCCTTTCTTCAAATAATAGCTTGGTCTTGATATGATTTTTCCCTCACAAAATGTAGGAAAGATTATTCTCTTGAGTTTCCAGTCTTGCTAGTTTTAGTTTACTTGTAGGTGTACTTTGGTTAGTGGAATATTTACTTATTGGTTTATGTTTAAAAAAGGTTTAAAAAGTAATGTACTTGAGTTTAGTTGTACAAAATTAGACTGATTTTCCCAGAAGTATAAACTTTAAATATCATAGATGGGTGAAAAATATATAAAATATTTTACATGTATCAATCAATTATTATTTGATTTTCAGGAATTTCTGAAAATTCTTTCTTGTATTGATGCTTTAAAGAGGGCATGTTTTCATACTTTATCTTGGATTTTTAGTTGACTCTAGCTGGAGTCAACCCAGCATGTCATATTACTACCAGCCCCAGTTATCCATCTAGTCCAAATGTCTTAGAAAAAAACCACATTTATATTTCTATCCTGCTTAAAGATGCTCAATACATTCCTGCTAGGGGTGATAGATGCTTCTTCATTAGTTGGAAATTTTGCTACGTGGACAGGCATGAAGTCCTGTGAGTGGGAGAGAACCCAAGGAAGGGGAAGATTGTCCAGGAGGCTTGCCCATGCTCCAGAAACCACCATCACTGTGTTGTCACAGAAGGTGGGAATGGCCAAGGGAGCAGATATGGTGAGAGAGGAAGCCTTCTACTCTGGAATACCACAGGTCCCAGATCTTGCATCCAGATGATGGACCTTCAGATTTTTAAATCCACATTTTGTAATTTTGTGCTGAAAAGCTCCACAGCATCTCTATGGCCAACAGAAAGAATGCAGAGGGAGACATGGATCCGGTGGGAGTACTCAGACCCAATAATAGAGAAAGCAGTCAGAGTGTGCCACCACCTAGCATCCTACCACTGGCTTTGAGTCTTGGATGTAGCCCATCTCTTGAAGGCTAGAGATATGGAAGGGAAACTGCCAGCAATCATCATCAAAACTAAAGCATCAATACATTGTATCCTTCAGCTTTTCATTAAAATGAGAGAAAAACACTACCTGATCTCAGACATCTTTTTAGGGTCCATGCGCTATTTGGGAAAGCTTGATTGACAAAGCTACATGGTATCTTTCGTTAGGTGGAGGTTGGAGGTTGGGGATATAGAAGATAGGATATCAAAGATAAGCATATCAAATCTAGAAAGTAGATTTTCAGCATCACTTAAGCTGTTTTGATGGGAGAAGATAGTGGGCAAATAAATCTATGCTTCTGGAAGTGGAATTTGCTATTTTCTTTAGGAAAGGAAGAGAAAATAGCCTTGGGTGACCCTAAAGGATGAATTGGTTATGCATTCAAATACATGATTTAGAGATTTAATAAGCCTTTTTGTAACTACAGAAATCAAAGCATGGAGCAAAATCAAACTCAAAAGCTTAAATTTTGGAAAACACATACAAGGAAAGCTTTTGCTTCACGATCTGCTACCACATCTGCCCACATACTCAGTGATGAGAGGGGTCATCTACTGTCTTCATCTCTTTATTTCACACTTGCTTCATTGCTGTAACTCTAGGTCAAGCCACCTCTGGAGAGAGACTTGGTGCATTGGTGTTTCCATGACAACCACAAGGTGATGTGCGTGCTCTGCTGGATGCAACAGAGCAACTATGGCAGAGTATTTTAGTTGGTGGTACAGAAGCAGTTAAGCAGAGTCAGAAACCAAGAAAGAACAACAATTTTTAAGGGAAAGAAACCTTTCCTTCCAAAAGGAAATGACATATTTAGTTCCAGGTTTGGGACATTAAGGGGGTGGTGTGTGAAGGTGAATTTCATCATGGGTTACATCTGAAAGTTGGAGCTTGGAATAAACCTCTGGAGAAAAAAAATCTTGGGGAGGTAGATAGAGTAAGCTCACAAAATGACCCCTGCCTAAGCCAGGATTTGATGACTTTAAACACCTCTACCATAGGTGGTACCAGTATGTATCCAGTGACTGAAGAGGAACCATGAACTGGAACCATCTATACTCAAAGCATTTACATGTTTGGAGGTGTCTGTGAATGCACCAGCTTGACAACAAAGATCCAAAACACTTCTTGGGTCCTAAAGGCCCTGGAGGAGGCTAGAAACCCTTTTTGTTTTCAGTCCTCTTTAAAGCTATGTTATCAGTATTGTCTCTTGAAATAAGAGTCACAAAAGCAGCTGACTTAGATTGACCAAAACAACAGTTCAGAGAAGCAAAACAGATCTGTCACTATTAGTCAGTCTCCAGGTACCACTAGAGAGATGACTGTGAGTTTCTGGTATTTTTAAGTTGCTCTAATGCAGAGGAGAAATGCACAAAGAGAGAGAATGCTGCGAAGATGGAGAGAGAGAGAGAAAGAGAGAGAGAGGTAGAGAGAGTTATGTGAAATCAGGAAGGAGGAAAATGGTGCTCTTGAATGCTTTTGTCCACTAGACTGTGCAGACACACCCAGGTCTATGCGGCACATCAAGCTAATTTCAGTTCTTCATGCCGTACAGACGCTATATATATAAATGGCCATACTTGTTAAATTTAAATTTAAGTTGCTATTCATCACCTTCCTTTACAGAAAACATTTTACATACTGTGATGGGAATGGGGGCGGGGAGCAGGTATTGCTATCTGTTTTACAAATGAGAAAACTGAAGCAAAAGATGGAGATTTTGCTCACAGGTAAGCCATGCAAGTATTGGGAGTGGAATTTACATCTCTGAACTTTATGCATCTCCTCAATTATGGCCAGAACAGGAATCATTTTTCAGCCTAGGTTCATCTTACTGGTACATCAGTGTGGATGAGGGTGGTCATAGGAATTGGGAGAACTGGTTTTGGGGTCAGAAGAGCTAACCTAGCCTCTCCTTTTAAATCCTAGCTTTCCATCTTTCTATATGTGGACCTTGGTTCCCTTATCTTTAAAGAGGAAAATTTGAACTGTAGCTTTAAACTTGTGGTTTTAAACTCTGTGATCATGACATCTTGTCTTGTTCCAATGGTTATGCTTTCAACCTCCTAATTCCATTTTGCCATTATCTCATATTGATTCTAAGGTGACTGTGAATCTTCTTCCTTAAAGACTTCCATCTTACATTCTTCCTCAACCTGGTGACTCATACTACTCCACTCAGGATCATTTGGCTGGAGCAATTAGTTCCTTCCTCCAAGCAGCTGTTGGAAAGGTCCTGTTTTGTGGTGACAAATCTGAGGCAGGGCTTGCTGACTTAGCAAAGAGCAGATGATTCTTCCCTGACTCCTCTCTGTCATGTTAACCATAAATAAAGGATACAAATATAAATGTGATTTATAAACCAATGTTTTCCTTGTGAGGATACCTTTAAAACTTTTGCAAGAGGTGTCAACAGCCTTCGGGAACTGCCTCATGTTTTAACAGATACTCTCACTCTGGATGGCATTCTGAGTACCTGGAGAACTTGACTGGAGTTTTGAGATTATCCAAAGTTTTTTATTCGTCTCCCCCCTTGTCCAATTGAGAGTTGGCAAACAACCCTACCATCTTGTTTGTTTTAAAATTCATACCAGAGCTATTGCTACAGAGCTAATAGAGCTTCTTTAGCTAAGTCCCAGATGGTAATCTAATTTAAAACTTATCTCTGGTAGCATGAGATACTTTTCCTACATGACCAAATGGGTACAAAGATAGTAAGGCAGGGGTAGGCACGAGAAGCCTGGATTCAATGGGATGTCATTAATTACTTTCTAGTTTTTTTTTCCTTTGGCTTTTTTATTTTCTCATGCCCATTTCTCCAAATTTGGTTTTGCCCTTTTCCAAGTTCCTCACATCCCCACTCCCTACCCGATGTCCCTCCACTTTATCCCCTCCTCCTGCCCAGTTGGACCTGGTGCACAGCTGCATTTCCTAATTGTTTGCACTGGAGAATCTCGACAGTGGCTTCCTCCCCAAGGGCCGCGGAAAACATCTGGGCACATTGTCTGTAAATGGCAAAAGAAGGATTTTGTCAAAACATGAACACAAGACAGCCAATTTGGAGGAAGGAGCATGTGGTAGCAATCAAGGCAAGAGGACTTCTTAATTTGATATTGAGATTCTTTTCTCATTTCTTCACTTAGGATGAAAATCTTATATTCTGCTTTGAAGATATTTTTTTCTTAGAACTCACTTACGTAGGCACTCTACAAAGAAAACTGATTTCATATTAGTCTAGAAACAACTTTCTCAAGGGTTTGGTGGATAAGGCTATCTGAAAGAATAAAGATAATTAGGTATCTGATTCTGATGCTGAATAGACAGGTACAGCATGTGAGAACAGAGGGCTAGGACAGTGATGATTCTACAGAAATTTTATGTATTCAAGGATCCCAGGGCCTTGAGTTTACTTGATTGTACTTTCAAGTAAAATAAGTTTAAAAACTCAATCATTAATTACTAATCAGACTCTGAAGGCCCTTCTAAGAAACATTTTCCCCAAATGGTCTTCAATTCAATTAAGGCAAATTGAACCTCTAATTAATGAAAGGCTTTTTATTAGTTTATAATATTAAGATCAGGAAAAATCTGATCAATTATTCCACATACCCACCTGTCCTTAGAGGAATAAGATAAAAACTTAGGACTCACAGATTGACAACCCATCCCACTGGGGAGTTCCGTCTTGAAAGTTACTACGTTTGTCAAGCCAAGTGTGAAAGGACTGCATCCATGGTAGGCTCCTCTGCAAAACACAAGGGGACAATGGGACTAAGTTTACTTCTCTTTGATCATTGGCTTAAGTAGGACAAAAGAAAAAGATCTATTGGGGCAACAGAGATGAACTGGAACAACATGAGCTTAAAATCTCATGACTCCTACCCTTTTAAACCAATGTCAGATGAATGTATTTTTTAATCATCTCAACTGGTGCCTTAGATTTGAAATTGTGAAAAGAATTTTGCAGGCCATCTGGCCAAGAATTCTGACTTTAGGATCTTCCTCACTCTATTACAGTAAAGGAGTGAGGCACACCTCTTAGCAACATGCCAGAAATTATATATTCAATGAATACTAGTCACCTTGGGAAAATAAATATTTGTTCCTGTACTGAAAATGTGGTTCTATGATAGGCACACTAGCACACTGTTGGTGGAACTGCAATCTGGTACAGCCCCTCTGGAAAGCAGTGTGGAGAATCTTCAAAAAACTAGGGATGAACCCACCATATGATCCTGCTATTCCTCTCCTAGGAATTTTTCCAGGGGATTTAGAATCAGCACATTACAGTGACACAGCGAAATCAATGTTCATAGCAGCTCAATTTACAATAGCTAAATTATGGAAACAACCCAGATGTCCCTCACTGGATGAATGGATCCAA
The DNA here is from genome assembly GCA_004027875.1 of Aplodontia rufa. Lineage (NCBI taxonomy): Eukaryota > Metazoa > Chordata > Mammalia > Rodentia > Aplodontiidae > Aplodontia > Aplodontia rufa. The sequence continues at coordinate 8,010 of PVKS010040095.1, read as the reverse complement.
AAACTGTGGTACATATATACCATGGAGTTTTACTCAGCAATTAGAAACAATGATATTGCAGCCTTTGAAGGTAAATGGATGGCTATGGAAGAAATTATGCTGAGCAAAATCAGCATAACCCAGAGAACAAAGGTTAAATGTCTTTACTCATCTGTGGAGGCTGGAGCTAGACCCTGGCCATTGAGAGAGGAGGTCAATTCTTGTGTTTTAAATCCAGAAAAGGTGTATGACATACAACCTAAGGCATTTGTAGAGATGTTTTGGGAAGGAGGAAGGGGGAGGGATAAGGGTGGATAATTGGGAGGGACTCTTGGGGAGTAAATCTAATATTCAGAATTTATATATATTATATTTTTTCTTTAGAAACATGTTTGATTATTGAACAAATAAATTTCTTAATTAAAAAAAAATAAAACGTGGCTCTATATCTTTGGAGAATCCTTTAAATGGCTTATAAACAGCCTTAGCTGGCTTATTTATAAAACACAGGATTTGTTTCTTTTGAGCCTGAAATGGCTATATATCATGTGAATCATCTTAACATATTTTCACAATTTCCCAAGTCAACATCACCCTTAAAGAAAGTTTTAAGATTACTGGCAGGAACAGTTATGTATCTCAAAAGAGGAGACACAGCTATGTGTGTTAAATCCTGGTAGCATCATGACTTTTTCAAATAGATCACATTTATTTGGGCATACATATCTGGAATATTACTTTGATAAAGCATTAATCATAGTTATTTAATGCCATTTTTCCTCCATAGTGAACATTTCCTTATGCTTGTGATAACTACATGTGAGTTTTATACAATATGTACTGTGGTAAGGACAATATAAAGTCTTTGGATTTGGACAGAAATTATGGACAGACAGATTAAAATGGGACTATTTCTTCATTCAATCAACTTTTACTGTTAAGTACACTCCTATCTGTTATGTCAATCTTGTAAGAGTCTGTTTAAATGTTCTGAGGCAGGAAATTGTGAACAAAATTTTTAGTGTTCTATTATTTGTAATGTGAATAAGGTCATCAAGGATTTATAAGACCAATTAGGTTTATGTAGTCCTAAAGTACTCAGACTTAACATTGGAAAGTTATCCCTGGAAAAACTTCTCCTTTTAAATGTGACAATTTAAAGACATATATTTTGTATTACAGTAAGTCAGTGTTTCTAAAATTGAATATTCTGAGGTTTGATTACCTGAAAGAAATGATGTCTGTATTGTTTGAGTGTGCCCTGGCCATCAGCATGGCCAGATCATTGGCTTCTGAGCCGCTGTTCACTAAGAAAATGACCTGGAGGGGAAAGGAAGACACATGACCTCATGCTTCAATTTATTTCACTATCATTCAGTTCATTCAAAATTGCTAAAGACTGTGTCCCAGCCTCTGATTATTAAGAATTCCCCTCAGACCAGCTTGGGTTAGCTAGCAGTCCTATCATTTAACCACTATACTACTATATTAATTCTGCAGCCCTTCATTAAGCAGCTGATGAGTGCTAGAAGTATAAAAATGGCTAAGAGGTTGTTTCAGCTGTGGAACATTCTGGAATTTTGTTGACTTTACTTGATGATCTGCAAATTAAGATGTGGAGATTTATTGGGGGGACACAGCAAGTGGCTGAGTGCATCCAATGGGATCTCTGGGCTTCTGAACCTAACACACCCTGCCTGATTCTGCAGGCTTAGAATGAGGCAGGATTCCTGACCCTGCAACCTCAGGGGTTGTTCCAGTTCAACTGTGTTCTCAGTGTGTGTGAATGTTGAAAAAATTTGTAAATAAACAAAAAAATTTGTCTCAGCCTGGACAAAAGAAGAGGAAGAATTAGAGGAAATTGGGTTCTCCAGACTTGGAAGATGGGGAGGCATATGTTCATGACTTTGCATGAACCCTGCTTCTAATCTTTCATGAACATCTGGATCTGCTTGCAGCCATCCCAAGTTTCTTTGTCTAATCCAACTAATATAGTAAAGGGAGTATTTAGATGCTATAAAAGATATGCTAACAAAATAATAGCTAACAATGGGTACTGGGCACTATTCTAAGTCCTTCATATATATTAACTGATTTAATAGCTAAATACAAATCTTGGCCAACTTGTTTGTTTTATATCTTAAGTCAGCTTAAACTTTAGTCATTTCAGATGCAGAAAACTGTCACCTTTAGCAAAAATACAGACTGATGGCATTTATATAAAATGATTCCACTTCTTTTTTTATGTTAGATTCTGTCTTTATTTTGCCTTCACTTTTGAAAGATGGGTTTGGTAAATATTAAATTCTTTTTTTAAATTTTTATTATTATTTTTTAATGATTCCACTTCTTGCAAAAGAATGATCCAAATAACTTTGATGAGGGGCCATGGAGCAACGAGAAGAAAATCTCTTAAGGATGCAGATGAGACTGTCTGGAGAACTGGGGCTTCTGGAAATTTTTCTGTGAAGACGTAGTAAGGATAACCACCAAAGACAGTCTACGGCTCAGTGGGGACAAAAGTGAATGTTGGCTTGTTTCGCCAGGAATTCATGAATTCCTCTCTTCTATTTGGTTGCTTTCAGATGTGGCTATCTGCTTACCATGACAGACATTCAATGCACAATCACATTCTCTGCACATATTCCTGCTTTCTTGGGCAGATCCTGTGTGATTGTGAGACGCTTATCCCTTTGACCTGGGAACACCGTACCTTAAGAGGCTCAGGAAGAAGTGCCGACAGCTGCTCTGCATATTTGTGCATTGGAGGGTGAAAGAAGACAGAACTTGTATGCCACAGGCGGCCGAGCTGCTCTTGTGCAGCTGCGTTTACCTTCCTGGATACACAGGAGAGCAGAGTTATCCATGCTGCCAGTAGGCATGACCTTCCAGCCCATACTGGTCGTTGAACCCAGACATATGGCTATTTTGGGGATTTCAAGAGGCAGGTTTCATCCACACGCATGAAAAATCTCTAACCACTAGAGCTAGCTGTCTGATAATGTGATGTGTCACCTCAATAGGTAATGAATTCCTCCCTGAGACAAATGTTTAAAGGGAGACTCAATGATTGTTAGGGATTTTAGAAAAAAAATTCCTAGTTTAGAGTTTAGAGCTTGGGCTTAGAATTTCTTCTATGTTTTATCATTAACCTTCTTTAGAACAGTTTAGAAGACAGAGCTGACTTATAAACCTGGGTATCTTCCCATTTTGTTTTTCTAAAAAAACTATGGATGTATCAAGCACAATATGTGAGGTCAACAGTTTTTCCTTCAAAGGAGATTCCAGGTCTGAGCAGTGGTCAGTATTGACGAACATTTTGTAATGAGGAAAACACATTCTTTAAAGGAATAAACCACAGATAACACAGAATAACCTGCTGAGGGCATGTGTGCGGGTGAGTTGATGATAAACACTTCAGACAATCTCAAGACTAATTGCTGCATGTTTCCAGTGAAGATTACATCTGTGTCTTATTATCCTCACTTTCCTGATCTGTCTCTCAGAGTCTGCAAAGAAGATCCTCAGGCTAGAAGTTGCATTCCAAATCTCACTATCCCTCATCCTACACATGTGTCTCCAATTTTTCTCCAAGAGCCACCTGCCTTCCTTTTCTTCTCTGGCTTTTCCTCTACACAATCCTATCTTTGAAAAACTGTTATTAATGAGAAACACACAGAGATATGCCAATCACAAGGTATGTGCCATACCACGTGTGCAGTGAGAGTGAAAAAAGCTTGCATTATCCAAAAAAGATTTTTTTTAACCCAGGGAAGTATGTGGATATATGTCAGTCATAACCTATAACAGATATGTTTTTGTAACTAGGGCAAGCAAATCAAGAGTTCTAAGTCACTAACATGATCGTTCGCCATATATTCTTCTGGAATTAAAAGCTTTGTTTTTTATGGATACTCACGGATGGCAGTGACCAACACTGACAGTGACAATCCCAGAAAAGAAATCCAGGTATCTGTTTCCTTCAGAATCAAATAGCCACTCCATGTGCCCCTGGTGGAGCAGCAGGGGCTTCTGGAAGAACGCCGTTGCCACAGGAGAAAGATGGTTCTTGTGGATTTCCAGGACTTGGTTGTAGGCAAGAGACTGTAGATAGACAATACTAAAATCTCTTTTCTTTTTCTACTGGAGTTCTTACAACAGCAACGACAGCTCTGTGTGTCAGTGCCCCATCTCTCTGTTCTCTAGGGATCTGAACAAGTGCAGCTGCCTACAGGGGCTCACACGTGGCTATATTTACCCAGTACCCTTGTTGCAAGTCCTTCCTCTTAAGTAGCTGGAATGATTATTTGTGGTCTTTTGATCCCTTTATAGAAAAACCAGAAGAAAGGGGCTAGAATCTCTACCTCTCAATGGAAAGTCTTAGTTGTGAGTTCATTTTAGCTATGGAAAAGTAGGTGCATTGGAAGTAAATTAATGCCATATTTGTTGCTGTAGACTTTTTAAAAAAAATAAATGAAGTTCTGTTAGTATTTTTAATTATCAAACTTTTCTCCCTTATTTCTCATTGTGGATCTCTCCTGGATATTGATTCCACAATTTCTTATCTATGAGTATTATGTAGATTAAAGGAATTGTTCTCTTTCTCTTTCCCCCTCTCTCTCTCTCTGTGTATGTGTGTGTGTGAGAGAGATAGAGAGAGAGAGAGGGAAAGAAAGTGGGTTGGATAGAGAGAAAGGGGAAACCCAATCATCATTAGTCTGATAGGAAGAAGATAGCTTTATAATTTTTGGTGGAGGACTAAAGAAAGTCAGATTATTCATTGCTATATGAATTAGAAAAGAAGCGACCATTTTAAAGTGTATTATCATGTTTATGATATGTGTGTGTCCCTGCAATATGTGTATTGTCATAGATGCTCTTTTTCTTATACTCTCTGTCTAGCACGTGTGCCTCAGGTGAATCACTGGTAATAAACAGTTAAGAAGGTTTGGATGCTGCCAGTGACTAAAAGGATACACTGCTGAGTGGCAAGCAGGGCCATTAGCGGGTCCTTCTTGAAGAAACAACTGAAATCTCCCAAAGCTTTTCCTTTCTTTGGGTTTTCCTGAATTGTTGAGCCTTACCTGGTATTTTTCAGGAAGGAAGTCACATGGTGGCATTCTGGGTTTTGTATGAAGACCAAGCTTTGGTCCAGATGTCCAGGAAGCATCTATTGAAGGTGAAATGTGTTAGGTCTTCAACTAAATATGACATAGGTCTACTTGTAACAATCATCTGTAATTACCCGAATCAAGTTCCTTCTGCAATTTTGCTTTCTAGTTTTTAAAAAAATAATCTAAATTAGACTTCAGTTTGGATTTAAAGACTGAGGGATTTCAATAATGAATCTTCTGGGGGCGGGGAGGAAGTATTTCCTCTCGAGTCAGGTTCAGAAAGAATGGGAGGTTGCTGGGGAGTGTGGGGGTTTCTCCCACTACAGCCCTCACAGACTTGGGAAGGTCAAGGCAAATCCCCTTGAGGCTCCCACCCATGTTGACTATGCTTGTTTAGTTACAAAATTTCTGCTAATGCTGTGTGTTGCCAAAGTCCATCTGCTTTGTCAATAGAGGAGATTGTCCGGCTCTGCAATGCCTGTTGCCCAAGTCCCACTGCACAGTCCAGGGCTTGGTACCTGAGTGGCTCCCAGTAAAGGTGGAATTAATGGCTGTTAAAATGGGTCAAATGTGGGGCTGGAGCAGCCTGTGCTTGCCTGGCATGTGTGAGTACACGGGTTCAAACCCCAGCACCCACGTACACAACTAAGTGTCACAGCAGTGAAAGCCATGTGAAAAACTCAATAGAAATTGATTCTCTCTCTCTTTCTCCTTCTCTCTTTAAAAAAATACTTAAAAATGGGTCAAATGCTCATTTTATCGATGAGCCTAAAGTGGTAACTTAATTTGCTTAAGGTCACCAAGCCAATTAGTTAGATATCAAGAATGAAATTCCAAGCCTCTGACTCCTAGCCTGTGGCTGTTCCTCATTGCTTGTCAGTCACCTTCTCACCTCCCTGCTAGCTTGGTCTCCGACCTGTCACTCTGACCTGTCACAGCAGTGGGTTGGGATAATGGAATCAGAAAATTTCAGAGTGGGAAGAGTTGTCTAGAGACCTCATAAGTGCTCTTGGAGAAGACTGCTCCTAATTATTAGGATTCAAGGTCAATGTCAAGATAATTTCACAGGTGGAAATTGCTGAGGAAGGGATGGCTGTTACACAGCATGAAGGTCTGCATGCCTGGATGACACGCTGGTGTTTTGGGTGAAGCCACAGGACTGTGAAGTCACAGTCCTGAGCAGCACAGTGAACAGTTGTCTTTTTCAGTGAAGGGGAAAAGCAACACCTCTGAATGTATTTTCTTTCAAAGTTCCCACTCATTTTTCTGCTCTAAATAATCACTAATGTCATTAATTTGCTATTACTTTAAAAGAAAGTGGCTTTTAGTTATCTGTGCATAGAAATGACAAAAAATAGCTCAAGTTTTCTGAGAATTTCACCTTTTGAAAAGCTTTTCATTGTGCCTCTCTGCATTAGTTACTCTTCTGAGATGGAAAAAAATTTTTTTGAATGTTTCTGAGAATTCAAAATCCCTTTACTCCATTTCATTTCCTAGCTATGAAAATGGAGTTCTCTATTGAAGAAGCTGTATTCTTTCTGGGCTCCAAGGTTATAGGAATTACGAGTGTAGGTTGGTGAAGGAAGAAAGCTGGAGAGAAAGGCTTGATAAAGAGAGCATGACGTGACTTTTTTTAAAGAGAGATAGGGACAGTGAGAGAGAGAGAGAGAGAGAGAGAGAAATCGAGAATCAATTTTATTTAGTTTTTCATGTGGCTTTCATTGCTCTTACACTGTTATATACATGGTGCTGAGGTTTGAACCTGGGTCCTCATGGATGCCAGGCAAGTGCTGCCATCACTGAGCCACTGCTGCAGCCCCAGAAAGCATGACTTTTAAACAGTCAAGGAAGGTTCATCCATTCATCCATCCATCCATTCATTCATGCATCAAGGAGATAAGCATGTGATGGTATAGTGAAAGCTGTAAATGAAATACATAAAATCCTACCTGAAGAAATGGAGAGAAGAAAGAAAGGAAGGAAGAAGGAAATAGAACACACATCAAGCAAACAAATAGAAAATACATCCATCAATAAGTGAAATATATCTACATAGTATCTGAAAGATCTCTTTCCTTTCATAACACCCCCATAAACAAAAACTCAAAAATTATAGTAATGATAATGATAGTTGATGGGTGAAAAGAAATGAAAGTGTTTTAATTTTTTTATTTTCCAGAAAAATTTAAGTATCTAGTTAAGTGCATGCATTCTTTATTTTAAAAAAACTATGTTTCAAGGATAAGATAAGAGTGGAGGGTTAATAAAGCTTTCTTTGTATTCTTGGAAATTGTGCACCTGTACATATGCATATGGGTATGTGTGCAAAGGGGTTGGTGGGGGAGCGATGATTGAGATTTGGTTTAATGAAGTTGAATTCCAGGCTTATCTCTATAAACAAGTATTTTTGTGTTTCTTTTTATTGTCTTAACTGGTCTGATTTCTCCTTCAGTTCGTATGGGCAACTCAAGACATTAAGACAAGAATTCAATTCAGAGAATTGCATAATAAAGGCCAATTGGGTTTAATTTCTCAGGTGCTTAATTCTCATAGAGTTCCACAGCAAAGGAATAATTGCTTTAACTTTGTTTTCTTTCCCCAAAATCACATCAGAAAGGGAAAGACTGTTGGACAAGATAAGTGAAAGAATTATTTTTTTTGTGGGCCTTTGGAAGTTTTGAGGGAAATTCTCTTTATAAAGATTTTTCTAACATCTACAACCAGTTTACAACTGAGAGATGGTATTTACTGAGGACTTCCTCACCCTCCAAAATTAAAAAATTCACAAAATGTTTGAAAATATACAATGCACGTAGTCTAATTTATTAAAATGTTAATTATGTCTTATTTCTATTTAGCATCTTAGGTAATTAAAAAATACATGTCTCATTTGGTTTCTTATTTGATACTTAGGAGA
>PVKS010040094.1:0-16912 GCA_004027875.1 Aplodontia rufa | reverse complement strand
GCTTACTGTATACCAGGCCCTGCATACACCAGGCAGAACAGGGCCCTGTGCCCAAGCCCATTACTCAGTAGGCTCTTACTGTATACCAGGCTCTGCATACACCAAGCAGAGCAGGGGCCCTGTGCCTAGAGGGCGGAGGCCCCAGAAGACAGAAGAACCAGGGCAGGTGACAGCGGGAGCCTGCTCCTACCTTCCCTCCCCAGTCCCTGGCCTCAGTTTCCCCTTTGTGGAATGAAGTTGTGGACCCTGGCGTCCTCTGCAGGCTCTGGCAGCTATGGACAGCTCCATGAGTTTCCCCTATTTCTCCAGTGCCTGGTGGGTGACCTGCAGCACCACAGCCCTGGCACAGAGAAAGGAAAACAGCGTCCCTGCAAAGGCCGACGTGGGCACCTCCGAAATCACACATTGCGCATTTGACCGCGAAGTCATATAGATGCGGCAGCCTGCAGGCAACCTCCACGCTTTCTGTGTGTCCTGGGGTGGCCGCTGGCATCTGCAAGAAGATGCCCTCTGTCCTCTCTCCCTCCCTTCTGGATTCTTCTCCCCACTGGTTCACGCGCTGTCCTCTCTCACCTCTGCCAGCGAGGATGCTCCACGGGAGCGGGGGAGCAGTGCCCACCTTCGACGCCCACCTCCCACCTGCCTCCTTCCTGCAGCACAGCTTCCCAGATGCTCACTTGGCCTTGGCCCAGGCCGTCCTCTCTGCTGGCCCAATGGCACAGCTCAGCTTGAAGGTCACTTCCTGCCCTCCTTGAGTACTGCTCCGGAGCTGCCACCTGGCTCTGTGCCTGCAGGGCCACCCTCCTCCTCTGCAGAGGAGAGTCCAGGGAGCAGAGCCAGGGCTCAGACACAGGGCTCAGCAGGGGCTCTGCATAGGAGCTGAGGTCCCAGAAGAGCGAGGGAGCCCAGCTCAGCCCCCTCAGATCCTGCAGAAAGGGCTCTCAGGATGGGTCCAAAGAGACACAGAGAATGCTTTAGGAAGGCAAGGAGAGCTCTTCAGGAGGGCACAGCACAGCAGGACCCCCACTCAAAGGGATGAGGAGGCTGGAGAGCGAGATGAGCTTGGGGACCTGGGCTCTTGTTCTTAGAGGGAACTTTGTAAACCACGAGCTGGGGAGCTGAGGCGGTGACGGGGCCAGCTGAGCTCAGCTCTCCGTCACACAGCACAGTGCCAATCCCATATCTCCAGGTCCACATCACCTGCCTTCAGGTGGTGGGGCCCTGAGCCACGCTGCCATCCGCCCGTCCTCTGTGTCCCTGATCACCAAGCCACACTTCTCATTCTTGAGCCACACCTGAGGGCCATGTCTGCGCCTGGGCCTTGGCTGGGCCCCACAGGCAGGTTAAGTCTTCTCTGCACAGGCAGGGCGGACTCAAGCCCTGCATCCCGCAGGTCCACGTCGGGAGAGGGGCATAGGGGGCACTGACGGGCAGCTCAATGGCAGGAGGTGCAAGAAGGCCTCGTGCAGGACCTTGCAGCAGGGGGAGGGGCCTGGCTGACCCTTTTTCTTCTGGTCAGGTAACCTGGGCTCGCAGCTGGTGGAGTACAAAGAGGAAATGTACGTCACGTCCGACTGTGGGCGCACCTGGCGGCAGGTAAGGGGGCACAGAGGTCCTGCCTGGACTCGCAGCAGATTCCTCTGCCACTGCTCCCCAAGTGTGAGCCGCGTCTCCTCCCGGGGCCAGGTGGCTGGGCTGCCTGCAGCAAGGGTCCCTCTGCCAAGGGGGAGGAGGACGCCCCCGTGGCCTAGCTGTCAGCCACTGACAGCAGCCACAGATCTAAGAAGCACTTCGCAGTCACAGTCTGACATGTCCCTGGGGATGTCTGAAAAAAGGGAGCAGGATGGATACTGAGATGGAGGAGACCCTGCTGGGAGGCCCCAGAACTTCCCAGGCCCACACTGCACTCAGGGCCCTTGGGGCCAGGACTTTGGGCCACAGTGACACCAGTCTCCATAAAGTGGGTGTGGGTGGATGGTGGTGCATGGGCAGAGGACTAGCATGTGGGGACGAGCAGCTCAGGGGCCGTGGTGGCTCTGGGTGGGGGTCCCGGGGACATCCATGGATCTGGTGTAGCATGAGGTAAGAAGAGGAAGAGGCCTGCGTGGCAGAGCAGCCCTCTGCAGCGGCGGGCGCCCTGCTGGGCTCCTCTGCTCAGCCCGGACCCCTCACAGAGGCCAGCGCCACAGGAGACGCTGCTGTTGGCCTTCAGCAGGGCGGATGAGGCCAGGAAAGGAGAGCTGGCCTGTCCAACACACCCTGGGCAGTCATGGCCTCTCACCCCAGGACAGAGCCCTGCCCAGCTGGACAGTGCTTCCTCAGGGCGTCATGGAGTGACCGCCACTACTCTGAATGGCCGAGGGAGTGAACTGGACTTAGGCATGCGCCTCCATCTGTAGATGCGAACAAAGTCCCGTCCCAGACCAGGTTCACATAGCCCCTCCCTGCAACGCTTGGACAAACACGTCCATCCAAAGCGGGCCAAGTTCGCCAGCCGTCTTGGTGTAAGGCCTTGGCGTTCCTTTAGTGATATGCAAGAAACAGAATTTTGAAAAGGGCAAAAGAGATTTATTGTATTATAATATTTCTATCTCACTAAAACCGTGAAGCCTGTCTGCGTCTCTTAAAGGTCAGCTCTGTCCTGCCCGTCTGCTCTCGACCCCCATTAGGTCAAGTAGAGTGGAAGGGAAGTTGCAGGTGAGGTGCTCCAAGCGGTCGGTCACGTGGCCAGCAGTCTGCCCAGGTTTCACACTGGGGGACGTCAGAACTAAATGGCAGAACATCTGCTAAGGCACAGGCGAGACCAGCGGGGGTGCTGCCCGGTCCCAGGGTGGAGGACAACGGGGAGGGAGAGGGGATCGGGCTGGGCTTGGTGTTCTTGGGAAGGGGGTCTAGGAGCGGGCTAAGGGCGTGGACAGCAATCCGTGAGCTCAGAATGGCCTCTCTGGCTCTTCCATGCTGGCAGGACTGGCAGGGTCTGCATGAGGGGCACTGGGAGGTGGAACTGGTGACGTGAACCAGGGGGACCCAGTGCCAGGATTCAGTGTGGGCGGAGGGAGAGGCTGGGCTAGGGTGGGGCTGCGCCCTCTCTGCTGCTGCAGTGGAGGCAGGAGAGCCTCAGTCTGGGTGCTGCAGACCCCGGGCCTCTGTTGAGAGGCCCAGACTAATGAGAGTGGGTGCTCCTCAGGTTCCCCAGGATGGCTCCATGCAGAGCCATCCCTTGTTTCAGGGTGGAAGTGCCCAAGGCCCTCAGCCTGCCTTACAGGGATGGGACAGGGGTGAGTGTCCCAGTCGTCTCAGGGGCAGAACCTGCTGCATACACTCAGTCTCCAGGGAAATTAGGCCCAGCCCTCAGGAGCCCTGTCTTCCTGGGAGGAGCCTGAAGAGCAGCAGAGTGGGCTGGAGGAGCAGAGCCCTGCTGGAGGGAGGGTGGAGAAGGCCTGCGCTGCTGCAGCCTGGGTGGGACATGAGGCTGCCCAGGGTCCTGCTCGCACATCCGTGTTGAAGGAGCTTCTGGGCCACTCCTGGAGGCAGGGTGTTTGTTCTTTCCAGAAGGAACCATTGTTTGGGAGCTCCCTGTCTCCCCCAATCACTGTGGGGGTCTCTCACAGGGCTTGCCCACTTCCCAGCACCCAAGGGTAGGGACAGGTCACATCCCAGAAGGCCTCAGGTGTGCTGCCTTCCCCACGATCGCCACACATGCTCCCAGCTGCCCAGCATCTGGGCCTCAGTGTTTGCCCCAGGGCTCCAGCACCATCGCGCCCTTCCTGCTACTCAGGGCCCTTGTACCTGTGGCCCCACCAGGGCAGCCCTTCTCCTAGACCCGCCCCTGCGGTCCAGAGCATCACTGGAATACAGCCAGCGCAGGGCAGGGCCTCCACGCAGGTCTGTGCTACCTCGCTGCAGTGCAGCACCCGAGTAGCTGACCCCATAAAGGAGAGGGTCTGTGAGCCTCGCAGGCTGGAGGCTCTGGGCCTGGCGAAGGCCTCGGGATAGATGGCGGGAATGTGAGAATCGCTCACTGCCAAAGAGGCTGCAGGGTCCTGGCACTTACACCTCGCTCTGGAGTGCTGGGGCCTCAGCTGCCTCCTGCGGGGGCCCCCTCTTAAGGTCCCACCGACACCAACACTGCACCCTGGGGACCAAGCTGTCAACACAGGAACAGTGGGGGTGCCTACCTCCACACCCTAGCATGGTGGGTGGGCCAGTACCACACTCGTGCCCCCTGCCCACAGGTCTTTGAGGAAGAGCACCACATCCTCTACCTGGACCACGGCGGGGTGATTGCAGCCATCAAGGACACGTCCATCCCTCTGAAGATCCTCAAGTAAGGTGGTAGGCCAGCACGGGCCAGGGGCATGGGCAGACACTCAGCAGGACAGCCCCTGTGGGCCCCACATGGCCACACAAAGCCCCAGGACCTGGGTGTCACCCCACCTCCCAGGTGCTCCCCAGGGCCCCCTGGAGCCTGGAGAGGGACAGTCCTGCTCTCATGAGGCAGCTTGTTTGAGAGGAGCAGGGGCACCCAGAGTGTGGGTGCAGCACTGGGAGCAGGGAGGGCTTCCCAGAGGAGGGGACCCATGCTGGAGGGGTGAGGCCAGGGAGAGCCAGACAAGGATGCCAGCCGCCAGTGCCCAGGGCCCCATGGGGACGAGAGGGCAGGGTGACCTGGGATCCCAAAAGCAGAAGTGGGGCTGCTGCCCGAAAGTTGGTGCCACTGCAGCTACAGAGGGCTCAGCACACTAAAGGTGGCACCAGATGCTGGTCCTGTCACAGCCTAGGGCTGGCTGTGCTGGGTGCTTCCAGGGCTCGGCCGTGCTACCAGCCAGGGGCGCCAGTGTGTGTGGCCACAGGTGACATGCCCAGGGTGGGAGGCCTGCTGTGTGGTCACAGGTGACATGCCCTGGGTGGGAGGCCTGCTGTGTGGGTACGCGAGGTTGGGGCCCAGATTCTGGGCTGGCCCTGGGGGTGGCTGGGCCCATGGGGGTGGAGATCTCTAGGGAACACAGGTGTGCTGCCATGGTCCCTGGACACTGGTGGCCCTTCTCCCGCAGGTTCAGCGTAGACGAGGGCCTCACCTGGAGCACACACAACTTCACGAGCACCTCTGTGTTCGTGGACGGGCTGCTGAGCGAGCCAGGGGACGAGACGCTGGTCATGACGTGAGTACCAGGGGGCTGGGAAGCGGGCAAGTGGCGCCATGCTAGGATCTCTCGTCCGGGGACAGGGGGTGACTCCAGGCACCTAGGTCTTTCGCCCCTGCCCAGGCTCACTGGCAGATAAGGGTGGAGCCAGGGCTCACAGATTGACCCTGCCTGGGGCACCTATCCCAGCCCGTGGCAGAGTTTGTGCCCTGTGTCACCTTGCCAGTGACCCTGATCCTCCCCGGTTGTCAGGAGAGGGCCCCTCCATGCTTCGCTGGCCTGGAGGGAGGTTGATGTGCAGGGAGCACTCAGTGAACGTGGCTCTAGTGACACGGCAGCTCCCAGCTGAGAGCCAGGGTGGGCTCTGCAGAGTGGCCACCTCTGCACCCAGCAGCCATGCAGGGGCATGAGGCAGAGGCTGGGCCGGGTGGTTCCAGACAGGCTGGAAGAAGCCTGTGCTGCATCTCACCTACCTGTCATGGGTGCCCAGGGGGCGTCCACGTGCTCCACATGGGGGCAATGAGCAGGGTGTGGGGTCCTCGGGATCCTGGGACCTGGAACCTCGGGGCTCAGGGAAGGCTGGCTGTTGCTCCGGCTGCCGGGAGCCTCAGTCTTGCAGCACTGGACGGAACCTGTGGCAGACTGTCCCAGGAGCATGGTGGCTCGCACATGCCCCGCCTCCTTTCTACGCAGTGGGCCACCCTGCGGGTGCACAGCCAAGCACAGGCCACTCAGCCAGCCTCCTGGTGTGGGCGGGGTCAGGGCTGCTTCCACCTGGACCAGGTGACAGGCACATCCCCAGAAGGCGAGGCGAGGCCCACCCTGAGTGCAGAGAGCTCTCTGCTGCCCCTCAGTGCCCCGCAGGACCTGTGTCCACACAGTCTGAGGCCGGAGGGCAGCACCTGGCTTTGCGCGGGAGATTGGGTTGGGCAGAGGGGTGGACGAGGAACTGGATTGCAGACCCGGTCCGGCCCCTTTGCATGGTTGAGCTCCGCGCAGCGCTGGACCAAGTCAGGGAGGCCCAAGCCTCGGCTTCCCCACCTGTGATGGGCACTTTCTGCCCCAGCACCCAGCGCCCAGCACTGAGCCCTTGGTCCTGAGTTGTCACATCAGAGCGGGTGTGGGCCCCAGAAGCAGCTGCCTTTCATCCTCCCCCACGTCGGGCTGGGCCTTTCACCCCCGTGACAAAGGCAGAATTCACAGCCCGTTGCAGCCTTTCAAGTCTTTAAAAGCATCAGCACGGGTGCCGCAGAGCTCCCGGTCGTCCGCGCCATGGCTTCAGATGGCTTCCGTTTCCCACTGGTACAGATGCAATCCCAGCTGCAGAAGAGGGCAAGGCTGGCAGCAGGACCCAAGTTGGGGGCACGGTCTGGGGACAGGACACAAGTACGGGGCACAGGCTGTCAGAAGAGGGCACAGGCAGGTGGCAGGACATAAGTCAGGGGCCCAGGCTGACAGAAGAGGGCACAGGCTGGCAGTGGGATGCAAGTTGGGGACACAGGTCTGTGTGGGCACCCAGGGCTCAGGGAGCTATGCCCTTGGCTTCTCTCCCCCTCGCTCCCATTTCTTTCCTACATGGTTGGTGGCATTTCTCACAAGATCTCTGTCCAAATCCATGCAAAAGTCACTTGAGTCTGACAGCAGCCACCATTTGGGGACTTCGTTCACAGTGCGCTCATGGTGGCCCACCTGCCTCCTGTGCAGGGCAGAGCAGTGAGGGGTCCCAGGCCCTGGGATCCAGCTGTGGGGTGGCCAGCTGCAGGCCATGCCAGGTGGGGTGAGCCGATCAGGTGACAGGGTCCCTGTGCCCCGCCCACCTCTGCTTTGCTAAAGCTGTCGGTGTCCAGGGGTCCCTGGCAGCTCCTGCCTGAGGCTCAGCTTAGCTGAGTGCTGGGATCAGCCTCCCTGCTCCTCAACGCCAGGGAGCGACCTAGCTGTCCTGGTGGGGACACCACGGCCAGCAGGATGGCAGCTGCGATGTCACATTCAGGCCCATGCTGGCCATGTTTCCCAGCCAGGCCTGAACCTTACCAGTCCCAGGCTAGAAGTGGCTCTGCCGCTCTGACAGGCCCCTTGCCACAGCCTCAGGTTCCTCATCTGTAGGTGGAAGGATCATGGCAGGCTCCTCGGGGTGGAGGGATGCAGAGGGTGGAATCTGCATGCCCGTGCCCATCAATGGCAACCCCTCAGTGCCCGTGCCTCTCAGTGCCTGTGCCCCTCAGTGCCCATGCCCATCAGTGGCAGCCCCTCAGTGCCAGCCCCTCAGTGCCCATGTCCATCAGTGCCCATGCCCCTCAGTGCCCATGTCCATCAGTGCCCGTGCCCCTCAGTGCCCATGTCCATCAGTGCCCGTGCCCCTCAGTGCCCATGTCCATCAGTGCCCGTGCCCCTCAGTGCCCATGTCCATCAGTGCCCGTGCCCCTCAGTGCCCATGTCCATCAGTGCCCGTGCCCCTCAGTGCCCATGCCGTCACTTGCACAACTGCATGAAGGTGCTCACAGGGACCTGGAAGTGTCCCCTCATGACCCCAGTGAGGTGACAGGATGGTCTGGGATTGGCCCCCCAGTGACCACCGGAGCACCTGGGTGGGGCAGAAGACACGCAGGACACAGACTCAGGTGTCCTGCTCCAAGGCCTGCCATCCACGCCTCCATGTCCTCCATTGGAAATGGCGTCTGCAAAGCAGAAGCTGGCATGAGGACTTCGCTGTGGTTGGAGTCATTGCTCCCCAGCTTTGGGAAGGTCCCCAGGCCACATGTGCAAGCTCTGCTCACTGTGGAGAGGAGGGATGCAGGGTGGGACAATGGGTGACTGTGGAAGGCCAGCTGCAAGGACCCTGGAGGAGCCAGGGCTGGCGGCCACAGACTGACGGCTGGATGGGAGGACCGTGAGTGCAAGGCTGGGGAGAAGACGGCATCTGTGACCGCGGGGAAGGTCAGGGCTAGATGGAGGGGACCTGGGCCTGCTAGGCCCAGCCTGCAGCGGCTCTGAACTTGGTCTCCAGCATGGGACATCTCCAGGGTGGAGTGGCGTGCGCCTGTTTGAAGCCCCACTGTGCGCTGGACACCCCGCCCAAACCACCACTCTTCCATGCGTCCCGAAAGGCCATTCTGAAGCCCACACAGGACCAGGCCCCAGGTTACAGAAGGGAACAAGATGTCGGCCCAGGCCAGCCTGGCCCAGAGGTGCCCCAGGTAGCCAGCCTCTTTGAATGTCGCTCAGAGGTTGAGAGCCGGCCACGGTGTGCCTGGAGTGCTCAGGGAACCCAGGTCCTCAGCTGGGGCTCTCTTGCTCATGAAGCGCCCAGCCCCTGTTAGCAGTGCTCAGGAGGGATCGGCACCCCTGCCCTGCCTCACCACTCCACCCTGGTGCTCAACCTCTGCTAGCAAGTGGGGCTGCAGAAGGGTCACAGAAGGGCCTTCTTCTGGGGTGGTCCTTAGAGCCCAGTGTAAGTTTTCCTGGGGGCCAGGGATCGTGTGGAAGCTGCTGAGACAGGGAGGATCCTGGGCACATCCTGGGCCCCTGGCAAATGCCTGCTCATTGCCAGGGAGGAGAGAACAAAAGGACAAGCCGTGTGACCTTGGGCAAGTTACTCAGCCTCTCTGTGCCCTGGTTTCCTTTCTGTGAACAGGTGGTCCCTTTCCACCAGGCTGAGTGCGCGTGGCTCCTGGCGCACTGTGGTGCTGCCTCCGCAGCTGCCTCCCTGCTTCCCTTCCCCATGTCTCCTGCACCCCCAGGGCTCTGAAGCCTTAGGCTGAGACAGACCCACCCTCTGCCTCCTGCTCTGAGCTGGGCCTGGTGATGCTTCTTGTCTCTTTGGAATGAGTGTCCCAGGATACAGCTAGGGGAGCAGCAGCACAGAACCCTCCTGCTCAGGCAGAGGGAGGTGGGGAGAGGGAGAAGAAGCCGGGCTGCACCAGGTGAGGCCACCTGCCCAGGGATGGTCCTGCAAAGCATGGGGAGCGTGAGGGCCAGGACAGGAGGGCCAGGGCAGGAGGGCCATGGAGCCGCTGTGGCAGCCAGGAGGCCTGGGCTCCCGACCTGCTGTGAGCTACGCCGTCCATCCAGGTGCTGTGTGGGTGGCAGATGGTCCACGTCAGCCCCCTGATATGCCACAAGTAATGAGCGGTCACTGGATCCTGCCGCCAAGGCCAGCCCCGGGCCTGTGAAGAGGCAGCACGGAGCCCCAGGTCAAGGCCGGCCTCGCCAGGCACCTGGTGCAGTGGGGCCAGGTCAGCAGGGGAGGTGGTGTGCACAGCAAGGTGGTGTCTCCCCACAGGGTCTTCGGCCACATCAGCTTCCGCTCTGACTGGGAGCTGGTCAAGGTGGACTTCCGGCCCTCCTTCTCCAGGCAGTGCTCTGAGGAGGATTACAGCTCCTGGGACCTCACCAACCTGCAGGTGGGGTCAGAATGGGCTGCACAAGGCCCCTCCCCATCCAGCACTCCTGCCCTGGGACCTTCCCTCCCCTATCTGCCCTAGGGACCTTCCCTCCCCATCCAGCACTCCTGCCCTGGGACCTTCCCTCCCCATCCAGCACTCCTGCCCTGGGGACCTTCCCTCTCCATCCAGCACTCCTGCCCTGGGGACCTCCCCCAATCCAGCGCTCCTGCCCTAGGGACCTCCCCTCCCCTGTCTGCCCTGGGGACATCCCCTCCCCTGTCCAGCACTCCTGCCCTGGGACCTTCCCTCTCCTATCCATTGCTTATACCCTGGGGACCTCCCCCAATCCAGCACTCCTGCCCTGGGGACCTTCCCTCCCATGTCTGCCCTGGGAGCCCTGGGGACCTTCCCTCCCCATCCAGCACTCACGCCCTGGGGACATCCCCTCCCCTGTCCAGCACTCCTGCCCTGGGACCTTCCCTCCCCTATCCATTGCTCATGCCCTGGGGACCTCCCCCAATCCAGCACTCCTGCCCTAGGGACCTCCCCTCCCCTGTCTGCCCTGGGGACGTCCCCTCCCCTGTCCAGCGCTCCTGCCCTGGGGACCGCCCACCCCCTGCCCAGTGCTGCTGCCCTGGGCACTCTCCTGCTCCAGGGCATCTGCACAGCCCCCAGGTTGTTCTGGGAGCTTCTCAAGCCTGGGGCTGCTCTGGGCTGAGGCCAGTCACCCTCAGGGGAGCAGGGTGCAGAGCTGCCCAGACTGTGCTGTCCAGTGAGCAGGGGTGCAGGGCTTCCCAGCCCCCAGGAGGGAATCTGCACACACCACATGCCACAGGGGCCCCAGCCCGTGACCTCAAACCCGAGTGTTTCCACAGCCCACGTTCAGTAGTGCTCACCTTAGAGGAAAGCAGGCCACACAGCCCTGGGTGGCTGTCCCAGCAGGCCTGCTCCACTGCTCAATGGCCCGGAATGTGGGCGGAGCACAGGGGTGAGAGTTGTTTTCAGGACCCTCACGGGGCATGGACGTGGCCCCTGGGCTTATGGTGGGGGACAAGGCTCAGAGTGGACGTTGCTGGGAAAGTGGGCTTTTGCAGCCAAGGAGCGGGAGGCCACCGGGAGGAAGTATCAGGGCTGGGGGCTCTGGCTCACCACCCTGCAGGGCTCTTGCTGGAGGCCAGATGTCACCTGGCAGGGGTCGGGGACCCTTCAGATGTAAAGGGTGTTCAGATGTGTGAAGGGCGAGGTTCTTGCTAAATGGACTTAGCAGACTCTTTGCTAAACTGGATCTTATAAGGAAGTGCACAGTTGAGCCTAGGAGAAGGTTCTGGAACCTGACTAGAGTTTGGCCAGGCAGAGTCGGGGCCTGCTGCAGGGAGGAGGGCAGTTCTCTGGGCTTCCAATGAGGACCTCTATGTCTGTACCACCCTCGGGCTGTGATTCTCCCCACTCCTGTGTGGCCCAGGGGACAAAGGGGAACTTACGGGGCCACCTGTCCAGCAGCTCTGTGACCCTCAGGGCCCAGCCAGGGCTTGTACACAGTAGGTGCACAACGAATGCTCATAGGTTGGGGTGCAGGGAGGCTCCCCTAGCTTGACTGATGCCATGCCATGGCTCCTTCTGAGCCTCAGTTTCCCTGTCTGTAAAAGTGGCACCCCCTCCCCTGAGGACACAGCCAGCTGCGGGGCCTGCAGGACAAGCTGAGGAGGAGTGGGTGCCCTCATCCCGGCTCTTCACCCTGCCCTGACATTCCTGCTGCAGGGTGACAGCTGCATTATGGGTCAGCAGAGGAGTTTCCGGAAGAGAAAGCCCATGTCCTGGTGTGTGAAGGGACGGAGCTTCACTGCGGCCCTCAGGTCACAGGTGTGCCCCTGCCGGGACTCAGACTTCCTCTGGTGAGCACCCTCCTCACCCGGATGCTGGAATGCGGGTTGGTGGAGACAGACGTCCTGTCAGCAAGCCATCCAGGGCAGTGGGCAGTGGGCAGTGGGCAGCAGGCGGCACAGCCAGCTACAAGCACAGCAGGGGCGGGGTTGGTGGCCCTCAGCAGTGTACCTACACAGAGGCGTCAAGGCTGGGCCGGGTACAGCCTGCCTTCATGATGGCCCTCAATTCCTCCCTGCCTGTGGAGGCCACCGTCACTCCATGTTCCCTCCATAGGGCGCTGGACGTAGGGACTGGGCACCAACACACAGGATAGGGTGGGGTGGCGGGCTGTGACCTCAATAGTGGGCCATGGAAGGTGCGGCCTCCGCCCTGGTTTTGGGGACACTGGGGCAGGGTGGCTCCTCCCCTCCCACTCATGTCCTGCGCATCCTTGGGCCTCCCTCACCTCCTCCAGTGAGCCCTCCAGGCCTGGGTCTGTACTCTGGGATGTACCTGTCTAGTCCAGTTCTGTCTCCTGCTTTGGGACAGCCTGTGTGGGTCGCCTCTGTGCCTCCACAGACAGGAGCATTGCAGGCCTTGGGCATGAGGTTCCCCTCCCTCCTGGCCCTGGCTGGCTGCTGCCCTGCCTGTGCCTGTCACCTGACTGCTCTTCCTGCTCACAGTGACTATGGGTTTGAGCGCTCGCCCTCCCCAGAGTCGGCCAGCAAGTGCTCTGCCAACTTCTGGTTCAACCCCCTGTCACCTCCTGACGACTGTGCCCTGGGCCAAACCTATACCAGCAGCCTCGGGTAGGTGTGGGTGGGGGCTCCCCGCCCAGCAGGCACCCACGTGGCCTCCTAGGGAGGTGGGAGGACTAGCCAAGGTGGGGTGTGCTGTGCTCCACACCACCCACTGGAGCCCCCATGAAGCACCCAGGCCCCCAGGGGCTATCTTGGGGAAAGTGGCCTCAGCCAGCCCTGAGTGGAGAAGCAGAGTCAGGAAAGGTCCAAGGGCCCGCGTTCACCCCGCTGCAGGACTAAGTCCCCCAGAGAAGCAACCTCTGCCTGGTCTCAGAGCCTCCACAGCTCCTCCTCCAGGACCCTCCTGACCCCACCCCTGCACTGAGGCCCCACCCACAGTGGTTCCCTGCCAGGGCCTCCCTCTGCTCTCACCCCACCTGCTCCACTCATGATGTCACCCTTGCTGCGAGGCTTCTCCTCCTGCTCACCCTCTAGTCCCAGCTGGAAGCCCCACTCCCAGGGACGCGGTTCCAGGTGCCGCCCTCTAGTGCCACCATAGCCCTGGCTCCACGGCACAGTGATAGAGGGTGGCCAGGACTGCTTCTCCCACTGACAGTGCTCACCCACATTCCCAGGACCTGGCACCTAAGAAAGGGGCATCACATGGATGAGCTGATGGTTGGGTGCCATGGAGTCCAGCCATCTCGCGACAGTAGGGTCAGGGATGGTGCCCATGGCCACCAGGGAGTGACAGCAAGGCCAGTTTGAGGACAGCCCTCCTGGGCACTCCTCTCTAGGATCTCAACACAACCACAAAATCCTGTCACCCTCCGAAGCCACCATGGCCATCGTTACCGCCCTGGGTTGTGAACTGAGACCCAGGTAGTGCTGGTTGTCAGAGCAGACCCCACCCCTCCCTGGTGCCTCCCCAGGAGCCCCAGTGTCCTCACCCTGACTTGGAGTCGGGCCCAGTGGGGAGTGGAGGGGGTGGTGAATGGAACCTTCCCTGCCCAGAACCCAGAGCCCCTCCTGCAGTCCTCCAACAGCACCCTGACACTCTCTGTCCACCCAGGTACCGGAAGGTGGTGTCCAACGTGTGCGAGGGTGGCGTGGACCTGCAGCAGAGCCCAGTGCAGCTCCAGTGCCCCCTCACACCACCTCGGGGCCTGCGGGTGAGCATCCGCGGTGAGGCGGTGGCCGTGCAGCCCGGGGAAGACGTGTTGTTCGAGGTGCGGCAAGAGCAGGTAAGCCGCTGTCACTTGAGGGGATGAGCAAGCAGAGAAGGGGCTCTGTCAGCTGGGAGCGTCACGGTAGAGCCCAGCCTGCTGGCAACTACAGGAGGGACTGAGGGTCCCAAATTGGCCCCCTGGCTCTGGACCAGCCTTTGGGAATGAAATAGAGAGGAGTGGCAGGGAGGATTGGGAGTGCCCTGGATGGCCAGAGAGATGCGGTGTCCACGTGGGGTGCTGCACTGTGGCCCCAAACTTATCCATTCCTGTGTGGCCATAGAAGTTTTTAAACCTCTCATTGTATTGATTTAGTTAATTAGGAATCATAACACAATTTTTAAAAATACCCTGTTACTTCTAATCTCACAATCAGACAACTATGTGTGCACGCATGCATACAGGTAGATACAGACACAAACCTAGGTTCACACACGCAGATACAGATGCATACACGGATGCGGCTCCTGGTCTCCCCATCTATTTTTAATTTAGAATAAGTGTTACATTTTCTTCTGATTCTAAAAATAACATGTGCATTGTAAATTATTTGGAGAATACAAAAAAAAAAAAAAACCCAAGATCATAAATACCACCAAAACTTCCTCTCGCCTTAGGAACTGTTAATTTTGTATTTCCTTCTAGTCTTAAAATTAAGAGGTATAGCATGCTCATGTTTCTGATTATAGAAATAGCTAAAGCTCATTGTAGGAAGTTAAAAAATGAAAACTAGAAAAACTTTCAAATATGCAGAAAATTCAGGATTATGGAGAAGTCCACGGGAGTTGACATCGCCTCTCTTCCACCGGGAGAGAGGTCACCCAGCCTCTAATACGGGGAGTGAATCGAGTGCGACCTTACGATCACCTCTGCTTCCTAAGATGCTTCCTAAGGGCAGGGGGATGAGGAGAGCCTCAGCCCACCCTGTCACACCACTGAGCTGGTGGCTTCCAAGGGCTTGGACTCGGCCTCCTCCAGCTTCTGCCGCAGCAGAAATTGCGGTGCCAAGGTGACCCAGGCTGATGATGGCAGAGGTCTTTGGAATTGGAAAGCAGGGCCCTGGTCCAGTGCAAACGTGCAAACTGAGGTTGAGGAGGCACAGACCGGTCCACAGCAAGGCCTGGGAGTTGGCCCGTCACCTGCTGCTCTGTGACCTCACTCTGTGCTCTCTGGGGACACTGAGATTTGCACAGGTGGGGTCTTTCAAAGCCACAGGGTCCTGCCCATGCCGGGTCCTCTTGCTGATAGAGACCACCCCAAGATTCACACTGGAGCATAGGCAGCCCTGGGGCAGACCAGGGGATCTTTATTCATAGCAGCATCTTGAGTGGGCCAGGGACCATGCCCTCTGCCTGACCTGGGGCCACCTAGACCTAAGGTGGACCCAGCTGCGGCTTCTGAGTTCCAGGATGAACTTCCTGGAAACGTGGCCGTCTGCTGCCCCCTAGAGCTGGGACCTGGCTGCTGGGTCTCATCCACATTCTCCTTCCTGGGGTCAGGACGGGCTATGCTTCTCAGTGTCTGCTTTCCACCCACCCAGGGGGCTGGACCCCACGCTGGACGCTGGGACTCTGCTAGGGACTGCTCCATGGGCACACGCGGGGGGGGGGAAGGCGGAGGTGAGGAGCCACCCAAAGATGCTCTCGGAAGATGGGCTTCAGGCACCCCTAACCTGGCAGAGGCTGCTGGAGAGGGATGCACACACATGCCCACACCCACATGCCCAGCTCACTCACAGACATGTTTACACACGTGTCCACGCACTCCCTTGCACACCCACTTCCACGTGTGGGCCAAGCTGGGCTTGGAGACGGCACTGGATTGAGGGAGGATTGATAGGGAGATATGGCGGCAAACCCAGGAGCTGGCCTGCGCTGACACCCGCCAGTCGTAACAGTGCAGAACGGTTCGGTGGGAGGACAGCCTGTCCCCGCAGTGACAGCACCTCCACCCAAACCTCACTGCTGACACATAGACACACCCAAAATAGATCCTCTGCTGAAATGGAAGACGGAAAACCGCACATCCTCTAGAAGAATCGTCAGCAAGCCGTCACGATGTGCGCCAGCAGTCCTCAGACTGGACAGGAGAGGCACAGCCCATGGCAGCCATGCTGAGAAACTGGGCTCCAGGAAAGACCCTGTCAGGAAGGTGAAGTGGCCCTGGCAGCAACAGCCAGCTAGGAGGGTCAGAGACATGCGAGGTGGTACACCACACAGCAGAGACCCTGCTTCCTAAGATACTTCCTAAGGGCAGGGGGATGAGGAGAGCCTCAGCCCGCCCTGTCACACCACTGAGCTGGTGGCTTCCAAGGGCTTGGACTCGGCCTCCTCCAGCTTCTGCCGAGGCAGGGTCTGCTCCGCCCAGGTGGGCTCCTCTCCTTCCCCTCAGAGGGACAGTCGCTGGGTTCAGGGCCCCACCTCTCCAGTGCCGCTCATCTTAACCTCATCTGCAAAGACCCCATCTCCAGTGAGGCTCCACCCAGAGGCTCCTGATGGATGTGGATTTTGCAGGATCCTAGTCAGTCTTGTACAGAGTCTTCACTGTAATTTACGTAAAAGTAAAAGCGTTTTATGAGCTTTTTTTAAAAAAAAAAAAAACAGAGAGAAAGGGGGCGAGAATCAACTTTATTTATCTTTCCATCTGAACTTTGTTTCTCTGACACTCAAATGCATATGTGGTGCTGGGGTTCAAACCCAGGTCCTCGTGCATGCCAGGAAAGCGCTCCAACCACTGAGCCACTGCTCCAGCACTGTTTTGCGAGCTTATAAGATCTGTCAGGTGCCAATGAAGATTACTGAATAACCATAGCAGATGGCCAGGCCAAGCCAGCACCCTGGGGCCCTCCTCCTCCCTCTCTGTAGCTGGGAGACTGTTTTGAAATGGACCCTGGCCATGGCCCCTGCTAATCCCTCCTGAACTGCCCCATGAGCTCACTCTAGGGTGCAAACCTGAGAACAGGACCAGCCTTAGTCCTTGTGGGTCCCACAGAGCCCTCCTTGTAGGAAAGGAGAGAAGGGGTGGGCGAGTGACCCCGTGGCCTCATGGTGCTTCCCTGCAGGGAGACGTCCTGACCACCAAGTATCAGGTGGACCTTGGGGATGGTTTCAAGGCCATGTATGTGAACCTCACCCTAACTGGAGAGCCCATTCGGCACCGCTACGAGAGCCCCGGTGTCTACCAGGTGTCTGTCAGAGCGGAGAACATGGCGGGGCATGATGAGGCTGTACTCTTTGTCCAGGTCAACTGTAAGTGCAGCACCCTGTTGAACCAAGAGCCTCTCCCTCTGACAGAGGGATTCTAGTCTTTGGGGAAGCACAGGGAGACCCTGGGGGTTGGTGATGATAGTGGTGATGGTGAAGTGTGATGGTGATTGTGGTGGTGATGAAGATGATGGTGGTGGTGGTGATAATAGTGGTGATGATAGAGATGGTGGAGGTGGTGATAATGGTGGTGGTGATGGGGATGGTGATATGTGATGGTGATTGTGGTGATAAAGATGATGATGGTGAAGGTGATGGTGGTGGTGATGGTGGTGAAGGTGATGGTGGTGGTGA
>PVKS010040093.1:0-16850 GCA_004027875.1 Aplodontia rufa | reverse complement strand
ATTCTTCCTGTGAGGGACACCGGGGTTGTTTCCATAGCCTAGCAATGGTAAATTGTGCTGCAATGAACATCGATATTGCTGTGTCACTGTAATGTGCTGATTCTAAGTCCCCTGGAAAGATACCCAGAAGTGGAATAGCAGGTACCCAGGCATTTTTAAAGTTTGACTAATACTTTGATCTAAGGGACAACAGAAGTCAATGTTAGTCTTTGCCTTTAAAAAGTTGGTACTGAAAGATAAAAATAAAGTCCTCAAAATGTCTTGAAACTAGCTATAAAAGCAGTAGACGGCGGGGCTGGAGTGGTGGCTCAGCGGTTAAGGTGCTTGCCTGGCATGCGCAAGTATGCAAGTTCAAACCCCAGCACCACGTACACAACAAAGTCTTGGAGCAAGGAAAGCTACATGAAAAACTAAATAAAGTTGATTCTCTCTTTCTCACTCTCTCTCTCACTGTCCCTCTCTTTAAAAAAAAAAAAAGCAGCGGACAGGTGGAACAATCCATACAATCCAATGATCGCCATCTCTGCCCACATTGCATCTCTTTAAGCCCACTAGGCATAGGGACACGGGAATAGGATCCAGGAGTTAGGTCCCTAGGCTGAAGAGTCCTTCAGACAACGTCTTTCTCTTCTGGGATTGTTTTCCAAGAGGCACACACCAAAACCAATGCCACATAGCAACATGCTTGCTGCTCTCTAGAACTAAGGAGGACTGTGAGCTGAGACAGGAGACCTCAGCAGAGGCTGCCCCAGGCCCTGGCCCCGTTCTTCCACAGGGGACCCTAGACAGCTCCCTGAGCCCTTGTTGATGCAGAAGGTTGTGTCCTTTGCTAAATCATATCAGACACAGGGGCTACAGAGAAAGGGAGCGAGTACCACACCCCTTCCACAGCCACAGTCACAAAGCTCACCCTGCCCCATCTTAGTTCAGCAGAGTCTTCTTTTCCACCAGCACCTTGTCTATCTGAACCCCGAAACCACCCACTTACCTTGGAACGCACTTTCCTTCAGGCTTGGTGGGGCAATTCCCCGGGCACAGTTGCAAAGCTACATCCTTTAAACCAAAGTCCTTTCTTCTCCTTTCAGTCTTTGCTCCAATGGGGTGGATAACAGCTGTTATCTCTAATCCTCGGCATCTACAGGAAGCGTCCTTCAGGGTCAATCGTATTAGTTGTCTCTGAAGCTGTGATCTCGCACACTCACACACACGCAGCCACATCTTCATCCAGAGCTGTGTGAATAACCAGAGAGGCTGCAGCTGGTCTTGTATTTGACAGGTATTGGTCCCCTGGGCTGCAGCCGGTTGTCTCCAACTTGGTCTCCCTGCCAAGGGGAAGATGCTTGGTTCGATCACATCTCAGTAGTCTCGGCTTCTTAAGTCAATGTGGGCTGAAGAAGTTATCTCTGGTGAAGGGGAATTGACACCCAAGAGCAATGTCTGGTACTAAAAATAAAAATCACAGAGTACTTGCTTTCTCATATTGATTGCACTGAAGCTGGATTTCACAAATTGGCATGCATTTAAAAATCACATGCAATGTTTGACGATAGCATCGAGCAACCCCCTTCAAAATGGGGTTGCATAAGCCAACATCAGCATCACCCGGAAGCTTGCAAAGATAACGGGGATAAAGAAAGAGAAGAGCGCTAAAGAGATCATTCATAGGTAGACTTACTGGGATCTGGTGTCCAAATGCAGAGTCCAAAAGAGAACTCTAGGATTGATGGTGCAGGGGCCTGGAGACTCCAGAGAAAACGATGGTCTGATCATTAAGCTGAAGCCCCACACCAGAAAATTCTAATGAACAAGCAAAGCACTGGTTTAGAGACCGAGCTTCGTACCCTTTCACTGTCAGTGTAAATGAGACTGTCCTCCCTACAAACGCTAAGGGGAGTTAACCTTCCTTGGCCTAGGACTCCAATATCCACCCTCCCCCTGGTGAAATTCAACTGATTAAATATGGTTCCTCTAAGCCTCTGTCTCACTGGGAAGGAGGAAACCTCAGTCTCCCACTGAGTCGTGAGAAAATCTGGAAGGCTTAGCAAATTAGGATGAGGGCCTTCTATTACTGCTATTGACCTAGCTTTCCAAGCTCATCTGACCGCTTGAAGGTTGTTAACTTAAGAGCTTCCGTGCAAAAGGGGGCTCAGCTCTGTAGCAAGTTCTCCAGTGAGGTCCCCCACCGCCCTCCACTGGGCGTCCTCGCCCTGCTGCTGGGGAGCGTGGCTAACCTCTTCTCCACTCCCCTGCTCCAAACATCTCCCTACCCTCTTTCCTCCTCATCTTCAAGGCAAACCCATGGCCACCTGGCATAATCTAGCTACTGCAGCTCACCTCTCTTTCGATTTTCCCTCTGAAAACCCACCAACCCCTCTGCTTCGGCTCTCCTGCAGAACTCCCCTGGAGTCAGGGTACTTAAAGGCCCAACAGCAGGTAAGAAGGGGGTGCAAAAAGTTCAAGAGTGCACACCCGAAAGGCTGAAAGCATCACCCCGCCATTCACACAGGTGACATTTTTTGTTAGAAACCAGGAGCACACCTTCTACTAGACACAGCCCACATTGTCTGCCACATCCCCAGCTTTCACCGAGCTTTCACCATGCCACCATCCCCACAGCCATGGCATGGGGACAATCACCTGGTCCACAAGGGAGGACGCTTTTCAACTGAACCAGAAACTCATGGGACTCTGACCAAGAAAACAGAAGGCAACTTCACACAAATACTGGCCGAAAGAAATACAATGCAAGCCACAAATGTGACTTAACATTTCCTAGTAACCCCCTGGGGGGAAAATAAAAAGTGAAAAAAGAAAAAAAAACCCACTAAAGCAAATGCTATTTATTTTAGAATATATTTAACTCCACTTGTGGAAAATTTATCATTTCATATGTAATTTATATAAAAAATTCTTTGTAAGATACTCTGCATTCTTGTTTTCATAGTAAATTTTTTTTAAAGAGAGAAGGACAGTGAGAGAGAGAGAGAGAGAGAGAGAGACAGAGAGACAGAGAGAGAGAGAGAATCAGTTTTTACTGAGTTTTTCACGTGGCTTTCGTTGCTCTGACACTTAGCTGTGTACGTGGATGCTGGGCTTTGACCTCGTGTAGTGGCGCATACCGGGCAAGCTGAGCCACTCCAACACCTCATAGTAAGTTTCTGACAGCCAGTGTGGATTCTACACTCATCACACACCTCAAGTTAGGCTGGTCACGTCTCAGGTACTCAGGGGCCACACATGAGGTTCTTACCTAAATGGGCACTGCAGGTCTAGACCAAGGAGAGTGGGTGAACAGAGCGGTGACGCTGCGGGGTCAGGTCTGACTGCCATGTGGCACCACATACAAGATAAGTAAGAGTGGGTAGTGTGGCCGGGAGGAAAAGGCAGTAACTGAAGGGAGCAGCACATTTATTCAGTGCTCCTGTAGGACCTGGTGCTGTTGTTCCAGCCAACCAGTTAGTAAATTACCTTATTGAACCCACACTGTGGAGTCCACACTGTTGTGGTCCCATTCTATGGGTGAGAAAACTAAGATGGTTTCCACAACTTGTGTTCCACCTGTGATAAAGAGGCTTTGCCAATGAATAGCTCTGGAGCCTCATCTACAAAAACGAGGATAGCTGTAGTCTGACACCTGCAGCCCAACGTCAAAATTTCAATGAGGCAATGAACTTCAGGCCGTTGGCACCTAGCATGAGGATGGACACAAAGGAGGGGCTCAGTACACATTTTGTTTGGGAAGGAAGAGGATGGGGGCTTTTGCACCAAGAGAAGGTACTGACCACCCCCAGGCAGGTAAGAGAGAGTGTGAAGCAAGCAGAAACCAAAACTAGACAAGAGGGCCTGGGTGAGCTGCATGCCATCCCTGTTCCCATCCCTGAAGGAGTACAGCCTTGTGCACCCAGAAATCGAGAAAACTTTTTTTTTTTTTTTTGTGAATTTGCTTGAGGTCATTTCACACCAGCAGTTTGGCTGGACTTACAAAACTAAATCCATTATATTAACATTCCATGGCCCTGACTAGAGCAGTTATATTAATGTCTCACACACAGGGAAAGTCTCATAGTGGGTTTTATGGCTATCAATCAGACACTCTGTGTCCTTCGGCCATTGGCTTAACTTCTCTAGGTTGCCTCAGGTATCAAGAGAAAGGCTTGAATTAAAAAATCATTTTTATTTCTTCCATTTTGATTGTGCATATTTTTAAAGTTTTATGTAGTCATAAAGGTATAGGATTGAGGGGTTTTTGGGGGTTTTTTTTTGTTCCAGTGATTGAACCAAGGGGTGCTTAACCACTGAGCAACATTTCCAGACCCTTTATTATATTTTGTCTTGAGACAGGATCTTGCTAAGTTGCTTAAGAACTCCCTAAGTTGTTGAGGTTGGCTTTGAACTTGTGATCCTCCTGCCTCAGCCTTCCGAGTCTCTGGGATTACAGGTTTGTGACACAGCTCCCGGCAAGGAATGAGCTACACTGAAAACATCTTGAGATGACGTGGGGATCAATCAACACCTGCATCAACACCTTCTCATGCCACCCCTGATTTAAGAGCCAGCCTTGAAAAAGTTTAAGTGTCCATCAAGTCCTCAGCAAGGAGGACCCTGCTGAGCTCACTATTCCAGTCCTGTCCTCAGGTTCAGAGATCCCCAGAGACGGAGAATGCTCCAGTGGTAACTCATGACCAACTTTTCCTATCAGGACATTTTTCTCTTTCCATACCTTAGTCATGGATTTCCATCGAAATTGATCAGTGCTTTTACATAGATTGGCTGTTCTAGTGTCATTACTAAGATTAATGTTTTGATAGATTAAACAAATAAATAAACCCACTATTTTTTGGAACGCTGGGACCATTTGTGTAAGAAAAGAAAAAAAAAGTTTACAATGGTCCTCAAACTTTAATTTACATAAAATTGACTTTGGCTTCCATTCTCTAGTGACCACTTTTTGCCATTAAAAAAAAAATCTGGGTTGGGGATTTAGCTCAGTGGCAGAGCGCTTGCCTAGCACGCGCAAGGCCTCGAGTTCAGTCCTCAGCCCTGAAAAAAAGAAAGAAAAAAAAAATCTGTTTACACTCTTTCATTCTCCCAGGTAAAGAACAATACAAACAGGATTAACAGGATTTTAAAACTAATTAATATTTGAATGTGTACTGTTTGTAAAGCAGCATGGAAGACAGTCTGCTGACACAAGAAAGTATCAACAAGATCTCTCTAGAAGCTGACATTTTACTTGAAGTGAGATTGCAAAGTACGGAAGATCTGAAGTCAGACACCTGGAGAGTTGTATGACCTTGGTCAGGTTCATGTTGAAGAGCCAGAGTTTCCCTCTCTGTAAACTGGGGACACTCTCCGATTTCTCACAAGGATGTTATAAGGATAAGATGAGCTAGAAGTGAGGCATAGCACTTAGTAAAAGCTATGATCGGAAGAGGGATGCCACGGTTTGAAGGTGAGGTGTCCTCCTGACGCTCCTGCGTTAACTCGGGAATGTTTGAAGATGACATGATTGGATTGAGAGAGCTGTGACCTCATCAGTCCATCCTGGGTTGATTGAAGGGACTGAGAGGTAACTGCAGGTAGATGGGGAATGACTGGAGGAAGTGAGTCACTGGGTGCACTCTGGAAGGGTGCATCTGCCCTGCTGTCCCTTCCCTTTGCTCTCCGTGTCCTGAGCAGTTTCCCTCCATCAGCATGTGCTGCCTCACCTTGGCACAGGAGCAACGGACTCAGCCAACCATGAACTAAATCCCTGAAATTGTGAGCCAAAATAAGTGGTTCTTGTCAAATATTTTGTCCACGGCACCGCAAAGCAGATAACACAAGAGATAAAAGCCAGATTGCAAGAGTCTGATGTACCAGAATATTTCAACTAGAAGTGAAAGAAGATTGGATCTCAAAGTCTAGGTGGAGTTTGGGTAGATGGAGAGGGTAGCAGGACATTCAAAGTCTGAATGAAGGTGTGAAGGTGGGAGGAAGGACGTAATTATCCAGATACAAAACGAGGCACACTTGACCTAGGGTGACGGGGACTGAACTGTTGATTGAGTACATAGAAGCAAAAGGAAAAATTGATAAGATTTAGAGACTTTATGGAGGCAAAGGAGGGGTCAAAAATGATTGGCATCTAGAGAACCCGGACAAATGAAATCTATTCAGTGTCTGAAAGAGGGAAGTTGGTGGTGTTTGGTTTTAGATTTGCTGGAACGCACTGTGAAGGACTCTTATTTCTTCAGGCGAACTAGTCGATGTTCACAGGTGCTGGCCGTGTGCTCACGACTACAGAGATGAAAAGCACATCGTTTCTGTCCCTCTAGGGCTGGTAATGGAGACAAAGGTGTTGACAGATAATTACAAAACAATGAGATACATGATCAGGAGAAGTGTGGTCCCGTACCATTATAAGCACAGAAAAATAATCTCCTGGACTCGATGAAGAATTTTCCTTTTTCTTTCAAAAATCCCAAACATTCACATGTTGGGATTGGATGCCAAAAATTAATCTCAAGGACAAAATTTTTAAATATTTTAAAATGCTGATATCACTCTGAGGACTTCTACATATGAATGCTTTGTGGCGTCTGTTGAGGATCTATACCATGTGTACTCTTTATCCTCGTGGTCCCATTCGCTGCCCTGAATTGCAGCTGACAAGCTTTTTTCTACTGATCTAGCTTTAAGCCTTGGAGGGTAGGAATCATCTTAAAATTGCTTAGCCCCAAAGCATTGCACACCATAAGTCATCTATTAAAACAAATTCAGCCTAGACAGAAACTAAGGAAGACTAAGATATGCGCATCTCTCTGCTCAGAGAGCTGTCTACCCTAGGTGCTTTTTCGACACTTCATTGTATACATGGTGTGGGGTTTGAACCCGTGTTCTCGTGCATGCCTGCAAGTGCTGTAACCGCTGAGCCACCGCTCCAGCCCCTCGACTCATGTATTTTAATGCATCTTTTTCCAACCACTCCAGGATTGGAATGATGAGCTCAATCAGGAGCACAGCTGACACCAGCAGATTGCTCACAATAACCCAATAAAACATGCTCTAAGTCCCTCCCATTTTACAGATGTGGAAACTGAGGTGCAGGATTAAAGTCACTTGTTTGACGTCACGCTGCTAGAGAGTGGAAGAGCTGAATTCAAGACCATTGCAGAGCAGTGCTGGAGACTATGCCCCAACTCCATGCTTTCACCAATGCCAAGAAAACCAGCGCAGAGCCGTGTGCCACGGTTCTAGAACTCTAATTAAGGGTGAGAGGCAGGAGTTCAGTTTCCTGTTCTCCCACACATCCCAGGGTTTGGAGGGCCACTCTGAGTTAGTAAGAAACCTCTCTGGAACTTTCACTGCAGACCAATACCCTGAGCCAGCAGACCTACCATGATCAGGCAAACTGACGGTGAACCCACTCTTCCCAGGCATGCAGGAAAAAGCCCTTGAAACACATGTGGACTTGAGAAGTCCTCAACATTGAATGCTGCCAGTGTGTCCCTTTCCTCCCATCCATGGAAAGTTTCCTTAAACTAAACAGCATTTAAAATTATCTGTAGCATCAGGGGCTGGAGCGGTGGCTCGGCAGTTACGGCGCTTGCCTGGCATGTGTGAGGACCCGGGTTCAAACCCCAGCACCACATACACAACAAAGTGTCGGAGAAATGAAAGTCACATGAAAAACTAAATAAAACTGATCCCCGCCCTCTCTCACTGTCTCTCTGTCTTAAAAAAAAAAAAAGAATGCAGCGTCATGGTTGAACATTTCTCCTTCATTTTCTCACACTGCAGTGCCTCTTCATCACCCACCACAGAAACAGACACAGAAAATAAGGTTTATTCTCCTCTGAAGAAGTGATCCAGGCAGGGACTGTAAATCAGTGGTAGAGCGCTTGCCTGGCATGTGCAAGACGCTAGATTTGATCCCCAGTACTGCACCAAGTGGGGCACCCAAGCTTCTTGGACAGTCTGCAGTAGGAAGAAGAAAACTGCTTTGGTTGGCCCCTGTTCTCCCTTGGCAGTGGGAATTTCAAAGTCCTTGAATGTGTAAGTCCTTTATTGAGTTTTTAATTTTTCTTTTAAAACATTTTCCAAGGTAGCCCACCAGGACCAAATTCCAGAAACGATTCTCTGATTCACTTTCAGAGACCATTTCCCCAAGACAAAGTCCTTCTTGTAGTTTATGATCCTGCCATAGTTTGGACCTGAAGTGTCCCCCAAATGCCCATGTGTTAACGGTTTGGTCACCAGCCTGGGGCACTATTGGTAGGTGGTGGACCATTCAGGAGGTGGGGACTGGTGGAAGGAAGGTCACTGAGGGCATACCCTTGAAAGGGGTATTAGGGTCCAGACCCACCCTGTCTCTCTCTTTGGCATCCTGACCTCTTTCACCACCTGTGTGCACCGTGAGGTACCGTGCCACCGGAGGCCCCAAGTGATGGCTTCAAGTGACGGTATACTGAAAGCTCTGAAACCATGAGCCAAACGAAAACTTTCCTCCATGAAAGTTCTTTATCTCAGGTATTTTGCCACAGCAGCAGGAAGCTGACTGACACATGCCCTCGGCTCCCGAGCGGGATCTACACTCACCCTAAACCCCCTGCAGGCCTGCTCGCACGGGCCTTGCCTCTGCTACACCGGTTCTGGAGAAAAGAGCCAGGACTCATTCACTGGCTTCCGGTTCAGGCGCAGTTGAAGTCAACCCGATGCCCCCAAATGCTCACCTGCTCTTATTGCCAGAATCCGAGCTGGCTCTCTGAGAGAGACTGCCTCGTGACATTGAGTTCCATGAGTCCTTCACGCACACCTCCAGGGCACGAGGGTGGCCCACCTTCAGGAGCCTGTGGCCGCTCAGAGAGATTTAATTACAGCAGTCCAGGAAGCTGGAAGGGGAAACAGCAGAATTCCCGTCAGTGCTCAGCTCTTCCTTCACATCAAAACAGTTGAAGGGTTTAACAGGCCTACCACAGGCCCCTCCGTCATCACTCAAATGCCGTCTTTCCACTCCAGCGCATCTTGACTGTTTTCTTATCTTAGGAGGAGAAGGAGCAGCAATACTTAGCATCAATGTTATTCCTTCTACCATCGCACCTGAATTTTCCTCCCAAAGCCCAATTCACACACACATCTTTGAAGAGTTAAGAAGGGAAAAATAATAATATTTGAAACAGCTACTTTTAAACAAAATTCAGATAGGCCAGTCCTTAATGTACTTGGCTTTTCTGTGTCCTGTCTATAGAAAAACAATTTGAAATAAAGATACAGAACATTCCCAAGTAGGATTTACTCTATACAGTACCAGTACTTTAAAATGGAATGTAGTATGTAAATAGATCATTTTAATACAAGCTTTAGCACTTGTGAATTTTGGGTCAACTTGCCTGGGTCATGGGATTCCCAGAGGAATGGTTAAGCACCATTTCAGAGTGTGTCTGTGAGGGTGTTGAGGAAGAAATTAGCTTTTAAACTGGTGGATTCAGTCAAGAAGACGCCCTCCTCATTGTGGGTGGCCCTCATCCGATCCATGAGGACCTGGCGAGATCATAACGGGAAAGTTGGAGTGTGACTTCTTGAGCTGGGGTGTTGATCTCCTACCTTCGGAGCTTCTGATTCTCAGGTCTTCAAACTCCGGCTGGAATCTCTGTCACTGACTCTTACTATATTTCTGTATACCTCCTATTGGTTTTATTTCCCTGGAGAATCCTAATATGGCACACGTGTTACTATCTACTTTTATTAGATTATTTTCATGGTGTTGCAGCTTAGATACGAGGTGTCCCCCGAAAGCTCGTTTGTGAAATGATGCAAGAAGATGCAGAGGTGAAATGATTCGATTACAAGTTGCAGCCTAATCGGTGCATCAGTCGCCTGACATGGATTAACGGGGCTGTAACTGTGGGTGGGTGGGGAATGGTCAGAGGGGATATTAAGGGGCATGCCTTTGGGGTTTATAACAGCCCCTGCTGAGTAGAGGTTCCTCTGCTTCCTAGTGGCATTGTCCCAAGGTGCTTTCCCTCTGCGCCCTTCTGCCGAGATGTTCTGCCTCCCCTTGGACCCAGAACAATGGAGTCAGCCATCTATGAATTGAGACCTTTGAAGCTGGGAGCCCCAAATAACCTTTTTCTCCTGTATCTTGTTCTTGTTACGCCTTTTGTTCAGATCAATGAAAAGCTGACTAAAACATAATGACTTAGACCCATTAAAAATGCATGACAGGCATTATGGTTTGGATATGCAAGCCTTCCCGGTGAAGGGTTGGTCACCATTGCAGCAACGTTCAGAAATGGGGGTTCAGGAAGTGATTGGATCGTGATGGCTCCAAGCTGTTCAACGTATTGATCCACTGAGGGACTCAGAGCTGATTACATTATTGGCAGGTGGTAGAAACTGTAGGAGGTGGGACTTAGAGGGAGTGGCTTCTTGGGAGCATGCCCTGGGGGACTTTATCCTGCCCACAGTTGTTTCCCCCTAACTGTCTTATTACTTTCTGGCAACCAGAAGGTAAACACCTTTGCCTTGCCATGGCCTCCCACTGTGATGTACAGCCTCACCGCAGACTCAGAAATAACAGAGTCAGCTGATGTGGGCTGAAATCTCTGAAAACATGAGCCAAAAAATTAAAAAAAATAAATAAATCTTTCCTCTTTTAAGTGGTGCATGCCAAGCGTTTTGGTCACAGCAGTGAAAAGCAGACCAACACATTTGTTCCAGGCTCTGAGCCTCCTAGCAGCTAAGGAGAAAAGGTAAACATAATCAGCTTCCTACTGCTCATTGTCCTTATGGACCATGTGAAGAAAATGGACTGAAAGAATTCAAGGACAACTCAATGGATTCTAAGCTGGCTAAAGGTGACCGATGGCCGCCTTCATCCTGTCTCCTGGATAGAACTCTCTCTGTGGCTTTTGTGCAGGGTGAAGGAGATATGGCCTGTGGGTGATCAGCCACTGGGTGGAGCAGGCAGATGACTGCATGAACGAATAGTGATGAAAAATGATTTTGACAGGCCAGAGCAATGAGCTGAATCTAACAAGATGAAATTAAACAAGGACAAACGTTAAATGCTTTTCTTAGGTCAGGGGGAAAAATGATGGCGTCAACCCAGAATGGAGAAGATATGGCTCACCAGCAGGAGGTTTGAAAAAAGAAAAAGAAAACATGAATACCTTCAGGTTTTAAGCTGAAAACACAACACTCAAATCAAAACCACAAGTTCGTGTGTGTGTGTGTGTGTGTGTGTGTGTGTGTGCAGTTTTGCTCCAAACAAGGGCTACATTTGTCCGATTATATTCCGAGATGACTAGCTTACCTTTGAAATCAGATTCTGGGCACCCTATTTTATTTCCATGGAAAGCAGGGCACACACCACCATTAACAATGGTTTTTGAAAAAGCAAAGTATTAATAAGTCCCTCTAACCCTGTTCTTTCCATGGCTTACATGTCGTTTTTTGTAATGCGACAAGGACAGAGAGACGAGAGAATCAACTTTATTTAGTCTTTCATGTGGCTTTTGTTGCTCCAACACTTTGCTGTGCTGGGGTTCTGGGGTTCGAACCCGCATCCCTGAGCATCACCTCTCCAGCCCCTGCACACTCACTTTAAATAAAACAAAATAAACACAACCAAGCTGTAGCACATTGTGACAACTGGTTTATGGACCACAAACCGCAGTGCTTCGTGGACTCCAAACGGTGGGTTTCAGAAGGACAGTTGAGCAGACCGAGAGTTTCATGGTGCCTTCTTCCAACAGCCAAGGGTTGACAGGAAAGCATTACTCTTGTCCTAGGTAAACTTAAGGGTTATAAGGATTAGCATTTGTAAATTCTTCAGTTTTTTTTTAAAAAAGAGAAGA
The DNA here is from genome assembly GCA_004027875.1 of Aplodontia rufa. NCBI lineage: Eukaryota > Metazoa > Chordata > Mammalia > Rodentia > Aplodontiidae > Aplodontia > Aplodontia rufa. Next base: position 5,010 of record PVKS010040093.1, on the reverse strand, counting down.
TAGTGAGAGAGACAGAGGGAGAGAATTAATTTTTTTTTTTTTTTTTTACTTTTTCATGTGGCTTTCGTTGCTCTGACACTTAGTTGTGTTCGTGGGTGCTGGGGTTTGAACCCGTGTACTTGTGCACGCCAGGGAAAGTTCTATAATTGCTGAGCCACCGTTCCAGCCTCACTTCAGAGTTTTTAATGTGCCTCCAGTTGGAAAAATAAAATGATTTTGCCCTCACAATAGATTTGGAAAGTATTATTGTTTTGTTATTAGGAATATTTCCATTTTTATAGACAGGCACTTTGAGATGAAAGGCAAAATGATTTCAGCAATATTACACAGCCAGTGTGCAGCAGGACTGGGGCACAAGCGATGTGTGCAAGCTACAGAAAGACACGTCTAAATTTAACATTCAGCGCAAGCATCTTCCCACAATTTGGATTTGAGCAAAGACAGAGCAGACATCTTCCGAATTTCTGCGCAGGCAGTATCTATCGGTGAAGCAAAGAGAGAAATGTGTTTAAGACCTGACCATCGCCATGGTCTTCAGAATGTTTTGACCACAACTTACGGAAGCAACGGCATCTTGCATAATCATCAAGTGCACACAGACCGAGAGTGAGAGCGAGACAAAATCTGAACACAATAATACACGGAACTGCTGTCTGTCTGATCCTATTTAATTAGTGTTGATCTTTACCTACTACGTGGATTTCATTTTCCAGACCATATCACACAGACGGACAAACATGGAACTGCGGAACTACTTCCTGAGACGGCTTGGGTGGGTGAGAAGACCAATCCTCAGCATCGAGATGCAAGAGTTCTGGGTCTCCCAAACTCTGCCATGTTGGTTTATTAAGAAACAAAACAAAATGAAGCAAAAAACCCCACAACACTGAATTGGGAAGCTTTTTGTCCTCAGTTCACTGTTTTTACTCATTGTGGGTTCTTGAGCTTCACTCCAGATTCCATTACTTCTAGCGTCACCTGCCCCCATCTATCACGTTATTCCTTGACCTGAGTAATTGAAAGTGCAGAACTGATCAGGGCCAAGGACAGACAGATGGCCCTGGCGCATGGGAAGCACCGTTGTTCACACAGCCCTGCTTGCCAGTGTACAGGGCCTTCTCTTTTCCAAGCAGCTACAAATCCCTCGACTGCACTGATGACTTTCATTTTTGTGCACTGAACTGAGAACTTCTTTCAATGTGGTTTATTTTTTCTTCTTCTTTTTTTTTTAAAGAGAGAGGAACAGTGAGAGAGACAGAATCAATTTTATTTAGTTTTTCATGTGGCTTTCCTTGCCACATCATTGGGTACGTGGTGCTGGGGTTTGAACTCGCGTACTCGTGCATGCGAGGCAAGCGCTATAACTGTCGAGCCACCGCTCCAGCCCTCAATGTGTTTTTAAGAAATGAAGCCATGTCAGGCACAGTGGTGCACATCTGTAATCCCAGAGGTTTGGGAGGCTGAGGAAGGAGGATCACAAGTTCAAAGCCAGCCTCAGTAACTCAGTGGGGCCCTAAGCAACTTTTTTGTGTCACAAAAAAGAAGGAAAAAAAAAAGGCTGGGGATGTTGCTCAGTGGTTAAGTGCCCCTGGGTTCAATCCCCAGGACTGGGGGGAAAAAAGAACAGAAGATATGACGATGACGTTGAATGGCTGGCTGTAAGGACCAAAGAAGGCAGTGTAAGCCGAGCTCCGTAGACAGCCTGGCCCAGGCAAAGCCAGGATGGTGCTGAGGGCAGTGAAGACGATGACGATGCTGTCACAGCTATGCTGCTTCTCCGAGAGAAGCTGAATCTCCTGAAATACTCTGTGGTCTTGGCAAGCTTTTTTTAAAGTGAACACATCCTAGTTCCTAAATCACACTTTTTTTAAAAGTCACTAATTCTTCTGAGTGTTTCAAGGTCTTAGCACCAAGCTCTCTGGCCTACGGTTTCCCTGTCTTTCCTTCCTGTTTTTAAGCAGGACGTTTGTCCGTCTCTCCTTTTCTTCAGCCTCTCGCAGGCTCCTGCGTTTCCTGTGTCACAGGGAAGATGCTGTGTGCGTTGGGACATAAGTCAACGCCACCATGGTCAGGTTAGAGGGGCTGCTGTAGTTTGGTGGCTTGTTTCTCTGCTAGTAATGTGTTCAGCTTGGAGATCTTTTTTTTTTTTTTGAAGAATTAAAGACAAAAATATGACACTAAGCAACCCGTCCTCAGGCCATCTGTGAACACCATGCTAATCTCACTCACTAGTGACTGACTCTTTATTGTTCAATTTATTCTGAGAAGCCTCAGCACATTTGGGGTTTGTGCTTTTTTTTTTTTTTCGGTGCTGGGGGTTGAACCCAGCAACCCTCTACCACTGAGCACCATCCCCAGCCCTTTTTATTTTTTATTTTGAGATAGGGTCTTACTAAGTGGCTAAGAGCCTTGCTAAGTTCCTGAGGCTGGCCTTGAACTTGAGATCCTCCTGCCTCAGCCTCCTGGGTGGCTGGGACTGCAGGCATGTGCCACCACGCCTGGCAGGGTTTGGGCTTCTTGGCACATTCAGATGGTAGGTGGCTTGAAGTTGCTGGAACCAGAACGCTGGATTTAAACCCCAGCCCTGCCACTTCCTGGCTGGGTGATGTTGAGCAAGTTTCTCTGCCTCTCTCTGCTTCCGTTTCCTCATCTGTAAATGTAATAAGACCTATTTACAAGTAGAATAAGTCTTATTCCGTTTACATCACAGGGGTTTTGTGAGGGTGAAACAAGTTAGTTATCTATAAGCTGTTGTTACAATCTGGAACCCTCTGAAGGCCACGCCTGTCTCTTTGCAGGTTGAGCGCCGGACGACACTTTACAAAGGCCTTTAAAGTTCTGAAATCTCTTCCCACAAGATGGTTTTCCTGAATCTTTTTTTTTTTTTAAGAGAGAAGGACAGTGAGAGAGAGAGAATCAATTTTTATTGAGTTTTTCGCATGGCTTTCGTTGCTCTGACACTTAGTTGTGCACGTGGGTTGCTGGGGTTTGAACCCGTGTACTTGCGTATGCTGGGCAAGCGCCGTAACCACTGAGCCACTGCTCCAGCCCCTTTCCTGAATCTTTTGATGCCTGGCTTTCATAATGGCTGGGGTATGTGTTTCACTGCACTTAACTTATTTTGTTTTCTGGTTCACACGCCAAGGTGAGAAAAGTCCCCTTTCCTCTCCAGTTCCCATTACTCCCCGCCAGTGAGCATTCCCTCTGAAGGGTCCAGCATCGGCCATCCTTGGTGCTGCTTCGGATTTCTAAGCAATGAAACCGTGGACGAGGCCAGCCAAAATGCATGAGAGAGGCCACTTGCAGCAGAAGGTAACTGCAGCAGACAGCAGGGAATCTGCCTCCCTCTGCACCCCACCGAGCCTCCTTGCAGCGTTTCCAGACCTTCCAATGTTAAGGAGCCTGATGCTGCAGGCGGAAACAGCTCCATCCAGCAGCAAAGACGCTTGCCAAAGACTAGGCAAGTTATGCAAGGACGTCGAGGCTGCTTCCAGGCAATTACCGTCAGCAGGAAAACAACAAGTGAACACCATGTGCCAGGCACCTTCGGGCACTGGAAATAAAGAGCCAAACAAATGGCATCAAGGAGCTCACGGTACAAAGGCACCAAGATGGATCTAGTATCGGTTTCAAACTTGAACCAACGGTAGCAATGTGTCTCTCACACACACAGCCTGATAAGAGCCTCTTTGGTTTTTTGTCAAATATCTAAAGCACCTAGGTCACCCGCCAGATGCTCATGAGGTCACTGACTATGGTATGAGCACAGCCTAGGGAGACAAGTGACTCTGGCACATGACCCCCTCCACACAGAAAGCCTGGGGTGGGGACAGCTCACTGATCCACATGAAATTCAGAGGAAGGACAGTTGGAGCCCAACAATACCTGGATAGTTTAGGAGGGGTGGGGTGAGGAATGGAAATTGTGCAGTCTAAAATCTGGTCTCTCCATCACACAGAAGAGGACACGTGACTGTAATCCCAGCAGCTCAGGAGGCTGAGGCAGGAGGATCTCAAGTTCAAACTTAGCAAGACCCTGGGCAACTTAGCAAGACCCTGCAAAGTTGGGTCTTGCCACTCACCCACTAACCAAACAAAAAACTGAAGAGGAAAGAAAGAGGAACAGAATGGTAATTCTGGGTAAGTCTCGTTTCATTAAAGGGAAATGAATGGCAGTGACCAAAGTAATCCTATCTAAAGTTTACACTGGCTTCTAATAAGAAGGATGGCTCTTAAATTTTCTGTCCAATGTTATTTAACCTGGTTTTCCTTTTAATCGAAATAACAATTTCATTTTTCCGCACAGGCAAAACAGGTTCATTTAGGAAGACAGTTCTTAAAGGCATGGAGAATAGTTTCCATGCTCTCTAGATCTCTTAATAATCATCTATTTTAAATTTTTCTTAAGATAGATGGTTCCCCCTTTTTCTTAGAAATGCTATGGCATTTTGATCAAGGAGTTCTACATCTCTCGAAATTTGATACATTTTCCTTGCAGTTTTCAAATTGATGTTTTCTTCTTTTTCTTTTTTTAAGAGAATGAGATATAGTGAGAGAGAATCAGTTTAATTTAGCTTTTCATGTGGCTCTTGTTGTTCTGACATTTCATTGTGTACGTGGTGCTGGGGTTTGAACCTGTGTCCTCACGCATGCCAGGCAGGTGCTGTAACTGCTGAGCCACCTCTCCAGCACCACACTGATGTTTGAATGAAAAGTTTTTATACCAAGTTTTTTTTCCTCAAGCTTTGCACTAACCTGAAAAATGATAGTAAGAGCAAACGAGCAACTATAAATAAACTGACAAAACGCATTTAATATAAAAGGCATAGCATAACCTGGCTGGGCTTAAGATGATTGTAGAGAGATTTGAGGTAAGGCCTGTATGTGTCGAGTTAGGGGTGCACAGCATTTGCACAGAGGGGGTTCTATATCTAAGAGTAGGGACCAGGAAAAGGTCTAAGCCCATATGTGGGAGTCTAGGAGTGCAGGGGAGGCATCAGGTGGCCCGGGG
>PVKS010040092.1:0-16848 GCA_004027875.1 Aplodontia rufa | reverse complement strand
CTGAGCATGGTGGTGCACATCTCTATACCTATGGCTCCAGAGCCCAGGCCTGAGGATCACAAGTTCAAAGCCAGCTAGCAATTTAGTGAGGCCCTAAGCAATTTAGCAAGACCCTGTCTCAAAATAAAAATTAAAAAAGGGCTAGGGATGTAGTTCAGTGGTTTTGCAGTGTCTCTGGGTTCAACCTCTTGTACCAAAAAAAAAAAAGTAGATATGTCTCAAGCACAAAGACAAATTACTTTGTTGATGAAAGGTTATGATCAATAAACCTTATGGTCAACTCTTCCCCTGAATTGGCCTGGGGAAAAATAAATTAAAGCCCTGATACAGTCAGGTTGAAAAATTCTAACGATCTCTGGCTAATTACTGGCATCTTTTCTAAAATATGAATTACACAATCAGTTATATATCTTTGTAGGACTATTTTCTGCTTTAACTGAATTATGAGGGGCAAATTTTGTATTCCATTTCTTAATGATAAAATTAAACAGATTAAGAGATGATCTGTTAGTAACTATCTGAATATTTGTTTGCTTTCAGTTCTACTTTGTTATCCACCTAAAGATCTTCTAAACCTGTAACATAATTAAGTTCTCTAATACAGACCAAGATTTTAAAAAGTACATTTAGAGAGAAAGAGTAGCTCATTTTTATTAATATGTTTTTATTAATATGAGAGACAAAGCTGTCATTTTGTACTTGGCCACCAGAGAAGAATTTTAAATAAGTGAATTGTTTTCCATCCTACATCCTAGTGCCTCATATGTTGGATATATAAGTTTAAGTGTTGCAGGTTACAAGAATACCAAGCAAAAATTCAAATATATGTTTAAAATATCATGACAGATTAAAGTATTGTTGCTGCTAGATTTTTTGTTATTACACTGCTCTTTCATTAGCATGGCTAATCAAGGTTTGATTGAAGTCATAGTAAAGGCTAATACTTGTTTACACAATGCATATATCAGGCACAAGTCCTATTTCTTTACATATATTATCTCATTTAATTTAATCATCAATGATATTTTGAGGTAAGTGCTACTATTACATCCATTTTATGTAATTGGAGGGGATATCTCTGAGTTCCAGAAGAAACATTAGATATATTGGTCAGGACCTAAGATCTACAAATGGAAGAATTGGGACTATAATCCAGGTTATTTTGACTACAGAACCCACCTCTAAACACTGTATTATTTACACCTCTTCTATGTATAATTGTTGAGGTTATGCCAATACTACATTCAAATGTTTTCATGTGATTGTAGATACAACCGCCATTTACCTTGGAATGATGCTTAAATATGCAAATGTTTCTCATATATAACATGTTTTTGGGATGATGTGTGGGGGGCAAATAGGGAAGTTAATAGTGTCATTTTCTTTTATAACCTAATTTTTTTCACATATAAGAAGACTTTAAGAAGGTCACATTTTAAAGTAGCGTTTGTCTTTTTTGTGGTGGTCTGTGATACATATAGAACTTTTATGAATTTAATTTTCTTCTTTAAAAATGTCTTTGTGTGGCTATATATGACATGATTTTTAAAAGGTAGCTTTTTAACATTTGTAAATCTTCTAAATTGAAAGGTGGTACTGCTATAACTTACAAACTCTGGTTTTGGACTCCAGTCTTTGAGATCTGTTCCTTTCACTTTGTACTTCCTGGAAATAAGACCCTATCAAAGAGTTAAGGTGGAGTCAAACATTTCTGCTGGGGGGATTTTCAACAACGATTCAAGACAAATGGAACTTTACCTTTTAAACAACAGAGAATATTCATCTCCAGTAATAGTTAGTACATGATAAAATTTTGTTTATTTCATCATTGCCTCTGAGACAGTTGTTTCATCGTAAGTGTGGCATATTTCTCAATGTTAAAATTATAATAGTAAGGACTGGGATTGCCGCTCAGTGGTAAAGTTGCCTAGCATTTGTGAGGTCCTGGGTTCAATCCTTAGGACTGAAAAAAAGTGTAATAAACAAGTTTAAATAGTAAATACATAGTTAGTGGTAGTTGTGTAGTATTGGAAACCATTCTGTACAGTGTGATACGTGAATATATGAATATTGATTTAGAAGAAAAGGATAAATAATTATTTACTTGTTAAAATATGATAGTTCATCTCATTTTAATTTCTTGTGCCAATGATATGTCAGCTTTAGTTGATAATTATTTTAAGAACTGTCATTCATGGAGTACTTAACAAGAGCTATCAACATATTTTACCATTTAGTTCTTATGACAGTTCAGTGAAGTCAGTACTCTTATTGTCCCTATTTGGAAGAAGAGGAAACAGACTAAAAGAGGTTAATAAGGTCACAGGTATTGAAGCATCTAAAAAGTATCTATTGGCAAAATCTGACTCCTTGGATTAACAAAACTTGCATTGCTCTGAAAACAAAATTATAAGGAAAACTATTTGGAATGTCTCCAAGTAATTGAGGCGACTGAATTCTACACCTACACTTCCAAAAAAGAGCACATTTTTTTAAAAAAGAGAGGGACTGTGTGTGTGTGTGTGTGTGGGAGAGAGAGAGAGAGAGAGAGAGAGAGAGAGAGAGAATCAATTTTATTTAGTTTTTCATGTGGCTTTTGTTGCTCCAACTCTTCATTGTGTACATGGTGCTTGGATTTGAACCCATGTTCTCATGCACACCAGGCAAATGCTGTAACTGCTGAGTCTCCATTCCAGCCCCAAAGAACCACAATCTGATGTCATAAGATTTCTTGAAAATACTTGAAGTTAGAATGTTAAGCATTAATTTATGTCTATTTTTTATCAAAAGCATTTAGTAATTTTTTAATTCTTGTGATTACTGGTGAATCGTAATTTTTAAAAGGCTCATAATGATATGGCAGATGGCATGTTGTGTAGATAATAGCACTAATTTCTTTTCAACACTTTCTTAAGTGTTAGAAATTGCCTGTACTATAGTAAATGTTTCAAGTCATATGAAGAAGATTTTTATATCCAACAGGTCACATTTTTGAGGCTGGGTCAAAGTATTTACAGTTTATTTCCTAGCTATTCTCATTTATTGATGGGTCTGTCAAAAGTTAAAGATACTTTGTAGAGCTTTGTTTTAGAATAGAATTATTTCAAAATTCAACCAAAAAGTGATGAGCAATAATTTACTATTCTTCTACTTCTTGCTACCTAGAATAAAGTTATAATATAATAACTTTCCAAATAAAGATTTTTGATACATTAGTATATGGTATGTTTAAATTCAAGTGCAAACAGGTCAGGTAGAGATAAGCTTTTGGAAATGTATGAACAGAGCCTGAGAAAGATGATGGCTAGAAAGTAGTAAAATATAGGAGCCATTCTCTAGGCAAAAAGATTGAGTTCACTCAGAGAGTGTAATGATAGAATGAGATGAGAAGAGGAATGAGGACAAGGTCAGGACCCTGGTGAATGCTCACATTTAGAAGGATGTGAAAGAAGAAGGAGCCAAAGGAAACAGGAAGATTGATTAAGAAAGATCACAGTAGTGTCATTTAATGGAAATCAGGTTAGGGAAGAACTTTCAGAGAGGATGAGCATTGTTTGTTAGTGCCATATAGGCTTCATAAAAATTGATAAAGCATTGAATTCAAAATAAGGAAATTGTAAATGACCTTAGTAATAGCAGTTTCAATGGAATGGTCATCATTCCATTCCACTTGGGAGGGGTAAGAAATATAATGCGTAGTGTGGAAGAAATAAGTATGTAGACTGTATTTTGAATAGTTTGATGAGAAGAAAGGAGTAAGAACATCATCGAAAAGAATTAAAATAGTATTATTTGAGAGCTGTTGAAAAATAACAAAACTGGGTTGAGGTTATGGTCCAGTTGCTGAACATGTACCTAGCATGTTCAGGACCCTGGATTGAATCCCACATTTACCATAAAATAAACTTAAAGCTAACTCAGTGAGTAGTGGCTGAAGTATTCAAAAGTTAATATTTGGGGGGCTGGAGCAGTAGCTCAGTGGTTACGGCGCTTGCCTGGCATGTGCAAGTATGTGATTTCAAACCCCAGCATCATGTACACAACGAAGTCTCAGAGCAACGAAAGCCATGTGAAAAACTATATAAAAATTGATTCTCTCTGTCTCTCTCTCTCTCACTGTCCCTTCTTTCTAAAAAAAAAGTTAATATTTTGGAAATTGTGACAGAAGAGCAATATTTATGATAGAAAATAATGAAATAAAATATCTCTATATTATTCAAATTGAGATGTCCAATGAATTATTATTACCAAGACATATCCAACTATTGTCAGAAAGTGTTGTCTTTAAAGTATAAAACCTTTTGCTTATTTCAGTTACCATAATTATGTGTTGGCCATTTAGCAAAATGCCTTTATTTTGATGGCAAATTTAAGTAACCCTTGTGAGAAAATAAACAGGAAAGTCATAGTTCTTTTTATATAAACAGCTGGAGAGTCTCCATTACTCCTATTTGACATCCTTCTGTAAACGCCAATGACTTTTTAGAAAAAAGTAATGGTTTCTTCACTTTAACTCTGTGCTATGAAATGGATTCATTTTATTCCCAAGAAATCATAACCTATTTTATCTTTTTTATTTTCAATTCAGTCTTTTACACTTAGGCCTCCTTCCTTCCCTGTAATGCTAATCTAGCTTCTGGAGGGCTAAACTCTGTTAGGCAAATAATCACTTTTAAGATTTCTGCATTGATTTGGGATCTGTTGATTGCAGTTCAAGAAAGAGGACAGAGAAAGATTAACAGAATTAAATTATAAATTTGGACCTCCATATAAATAAAATTATTAAATTCCATATTAAAGAGTTTATGGAGATCTTATTCAGTACTTCTGCATTGAACTAACCTGATGGTATGTGCACACACATGCAATACCAAATACACAATTGACAGAAATGCTCAAGTGAAGAACCTTGTCTGGGGTGAACAATGTAAATAGTTTATATAGATCAAACCCTGCTGATTCTGGATGTATGATTTATGTTGTGGATTCTCTTCATTTCATTCCCAAATTCACTCATTCCTTCAGAAAATATTTACTGCCAGCCACTGGACTAGATTCCGGACCTAGGTTCTCAAAGGTAAGAAGGGGCCAGGAATATGTATTCCTCAGGCTCATCCTTGAGTCAGTGTTGGGGGTATGTATGGTAATGTCAGTTTGGGGAATAGATAACATGGTCTGCAAATGAGGAAACAGATGTGAGGGGCTCAAAGACAAATACTTTTGGGACAACCCTACCTGCATGTTGGTAAACTGATTCACAGGAGTAAACAATCTCCTGATCTCCATAAAAATGTTCAAATCTATTTTGCTTACTACACAACTTGAAAATGATCTCCTTGAACGACTTTTACAAATACAGTGATGATTTATTTTTTTAATTGAATCTATACCCAGTTTTCTGCCATATCACTAGAGATGATATGGAAAGTAGATCTGAAACTGGATTTATACTTTTTTTCTCTACTTGAACATTTTGCACAGGTATGATTATTATACATTTCTGATTAAATACAAATGTAACAGTAATGTCAAGTTAAGGATTTGTACTGCCTACGTATTTTCACTAGTTACCTTGGGATTCTGCAAAAAAATACACTAAACACTTCTTTTTATTATTGGAAAAATGTCTTTTAAGCTTATCTATAATCATTTCATCAAGGGTAATTTGATAGGAATCCTCGTCACTAGTGTACTAATCAGCCAGGGAGCTCTGGATTGGGGAGTAAAGGACTTTAGGGAAAACTGGTTTAATCTCTTTGTTACTAGCTTCTATTTAAAATAGAAGAAATGACCTTATCCCTCCTTTCTAGGAATGTTAGATTTTTAAAATGTGATTAATATCCAGTACTTCATGTTCCTTTGAAAGAAAGGAATTTTTCATTGATAAAACTATTAAGTGTTTTTCATTAGTAGTCCCAGATAATGAGTTGTTGATTCTAACTTAAGATACAATAGATTTTCTACTGTTCTTTGCAAATTTGAATTCCGTGTTCATTTTTAGTAGTTCCAAATGAGGTTTCAAGAGAACCTCAGCTTTGTTTTGCTTGGACATCCTAATTCTGGCACAGAAGATAGTCCACATATTCTTTTTCCATTGAAAATGAACTCCTACTGAGGTGAAATATTGTAGACTGTTAGGTTCATTCCTTTGTTTCTGTTTCTCTTTCCCTGTTCTCTTTGTGCCTCTCTCTCTCTGGTTCTTTTCTATGCCTTTGTAAAAGTACACAGAGATTTCCAGTTAGTTCAGTGTGACATTTAATAACAAGTTTGCACTCCAAAAATATATTTTAAGGAAGGAAAAAGGTACTAAGAACAGGACCTGCAATTCCAGAAAGTAGGCTGCTTTGCTGCTTGTGACATTCACATTTCTAAATTAGAGTTATCACATGTAAAGATTTTCATCTGCTGTTTTCTGGAAAAAGAGTCCTACACTGTTGAAAATGGTTATATTGTTTTCCTTGTTAGGCTCTCTTTTTTTGGATGATGTCCTTGCCATGCTCTGTTCTCTGAATCCATTAGTTGTTATTTTATCTCTGAAATCTTAAAAATAATCTACTCTTGCTGAGTGTTTATTTATAATTTCAGGCATATTTACAATAAGTCTTCATCTCTCGACCATCCTGTAATTATAATTTTGTGAATTTCTACTGTATATAACCCAAGTATGACTTTTCTCCTCTGTTGGGGATTAAATCCAGGGCCTTAAATGTTATAGGCAAGCACTCTGCCACTGAGCTGTACCCACAAACCACTGTTTTCATAATTATACAAATCAAGAAGGCAAACTGAGGCACAGGTTACATGCTTAATCAAAACCACATAGTTAGAGACAAGACTGGTAGTGAATCAAGGATAGATATTAAAAGGCATTATTTAAGGTCACAATTAAGCTTTGAGATTAAGATGGCTTGTATTTACTCTTTTATACAAAAAGTGTTATTTGCTGTCTCACTTATGATTTCACTGCATTTTGCTTAAACTGCATTTTTGATAGCATAAACTGAACACTATCCATCCTTTGTTCAGTCTTATTTTTTTGTCAATGGTCTTTTTTCTTTCTTTTTCATTCAAATCTGGAATTAAAGACAAAAATTTTAAATAAAAGTTCTTACAGAAACCATCAGGGGTGTTATAATAATCTCTTCCTGGAGATTGCTAATTTAAAGCTGACTCAACATCAGTCTTTTGTAAAGGAGAGGATGGATCAGATATGCAAAGCTAAGTAAAGCTTGCTCCCCCATAAAACCCCGGACAGGTTGAGACTATGTTTCATTTACTATCCAGGCCTTTTTTCAATCCCTTCAAGCCTGAGGTAAGTTCTACCTCCTCCTTTATTTTTAAATTTAAAAAATTCTGTAAATTTTATACAATTCAAATAAAGGAAACAATGATATTGGTTAAAGTGTTTAAAATTATTGATTACTACCAGTTATGTTATAGATAAAGTCAAGGCCTCAGAAAGAATGCTACACTTAAATGTAGATAGTAAATTTTTTTTTCTTCTGGAAAGGAAAGGAGTTTCTTTTTGAAATTAATACTGTCAGAGTTTAGACTTCTACACTTGGCCCAAGGTTCTTCTGTATATTCCTTGGTGAAACCTATGGTTTTGCAAAACATTATAGAAATTTTTGCTCCTATCATAGTTTATTTTTAAAAAATAAACAGTGGGTTTATATTGATAATGTTAAGTTTAAGAAGTAGGAGGACAAGGCTTAGCAGTGTCAGAATCCATTTAACAATGTATATATACTTCTGAGAACTATGGTCTGAATCTCATTAGAATTAAATTGTAACTTAGTTGAAGCATTTTCTGACTTTTCTTTCTGAAATCCATTCTTTCTAGAATAATCATATTAACCTTTCTAAAATATCTTAATCACCTCCAGAAAACTCTCAGACCTGAGCTTTTTAATGTGCCAGTAACTATCTTCAGCATTTTTCCTTTTATCATTGAACATTATATTAAAATTTTCTGCTTATATGTCTTCCCCACTAGACTGTAAACTCCATGAGGGTCAGCTATTGTGTTTTGTTAATCTCTGTTGTGTTCTCAAACTGTAACATGTTGCCCAGTCCTCAGCAAGTATGTAATGAATATGTATTTATTAAATCATAGAATATGTGTATGAGTAAAGCTCTTGATTTACCCTAAACACTAATATATGTGAAATCATGGATTTGATGAGCTAATTGCTTATTTTTTCTATTATACATTGATGTAAATACATTCCATTGAATAAAAGTGTTCATCCATATAGTAATAATCATCTTAGGTGCCATCACTGTAAAGCACTGCACTACAGACGCTCTTTGGTCAAGACATTAGGGCTTATTACTTTTTTGTTTTGTTTTAAGAGAAAGAGAGAGAAGGAGAGGGAGAAAAGGAGTGTGAGAGAATCAATTTTATTTATTTTTTCATCTGACCTTTGTTTCTCCAACACTTAGCTGTGTATGTGGTGCTGGGGTCTGAACATGAGTTTTTGCACATGCCAGGCAAGCACTCCAACCACTGAGCCCCAGGCTTATTATTTTTTAATGTGCCAGGTACATTCCCACCTCTGTGTTTTTGCTGACAGGTTTTCTTCTAAATGAATTATCTCCTCTCTCCCAATTCTAAAGGCCTTGATCTTATCCACTGTTAACCCCTATTCAGTAATGAAATCATTCCTGGCATCTTCATGTAATGCAGTTCTCTTTGACTGTAAGCTCCTTATCTGTATCTTGCAAAAGAAAGGAGAAAGGAGAGAAATTTCTGAGAACTTCTAACTGTACAAAGACAAATGATGTTCTTGGATTTTCCTTATGATTGAGAGTCTATGTTGTCAATGACACCTGGTGATTCAGTGACTCACTATGTCAGTATCCATGTGTGCATAAATATGTAACAACAATTTCCTCCAATATCTAAGACTGTATTGAACTAATAAAAATATATATTAGAGTGAAAATCTGTGTTTCTGTTTTATAGTTAAGTTGAAAAAATAATTTTCAAATCTCCACTTTCTGTTAGTACAAATTGGGAAGGGATTTTTTTGATTGCTGGCTACTCTGGCTACATTCATTGGTGAATTCACTGAATCAATTTATACAGGTGACTACCTGTGTACAGTTACAGTGGAATCATTATTGGTGTTCAATGCAATTGTGATAGGCAGAATAATGACCTTTTAAAGATGTACGCATCCTAATCCACTGAACCTGCAATTATATTTATTTACATGGCAAAAGGATGTTGTCCATGTGATTAAGGATTTTTAGATGAGAGACTATTTTGTATTATCCAGGATATCCCAAGTCATTACAAGGTTCATTGTAAGTGCCACATGGAGATGGGAGAGTCATTGTTAGAGTGATACCATATGAGAATGATTCTATATGCGTTTATGGTCTGAAGATTGAAGAAGAGAAGCATGATCCAAGAAATGCAGACAGGCTTAGAAACTGTAAAGAACAATGAAAATATCCTCCCCTAGAGCCTCTGGGAAGCAACCCAGTCCTGCCAACACTTTGAATTTAGCCCAATGAGACCCATATAAGACTTCTGACCTCAAGGACTTTAAGATGATAAATTTGTGTTTTAAGTCACTAAGTTTGTAGTAAGTTGTTATAGAAACCTTAGGAAACTAACACATGAGTGTTCAAATTAGCCTAAATTTTCCCTGACATACTATAGGGAATTGAAAACAGGTAGTTCTGGATTACTACTGGTAGCGAAGGACCACCATGATAGGAAACAATGAACATTTTTTCCAATGATCTGCTCATTCTGCAATTGTCTGTATGGCACTATGATCAAAGATCTGAAACATCTAATCTGACATCATAAGAATTGTATTTGCCTGTTTTTGTGAGAGAGACACATCACTCGAGACAGTATTTTGTGGATTGTCATTATAACAATCTTCTGAATATTTTCTGACTATATTAATGTGGATGCACAGTATAGAGATAGCTTGGCAGAAGGGACAAAACACAAGCCTGTCTGGAAGTTTAATCCTAATGTATTTCTGCCTCAAAGGAGAGTTTAAGCAAGTCTTGTTTTCTGTACCTAAGATCGTTTTGAGTAAACTAATGTGTAATATCTGTCATATCTAAGGCAAATAGCATGTTCTATAATAGATGTCTTCTTAGTTCATTTCAAAGCTTTATGAAAAAGATAAGCCATGGGAAATTTAGTTTATATAAATAGTTAACCTTCAGTGATGACAGATATTAAATGACTAGTGTTGGAATTCTTGTGGAAGTAGTAGCAGAGTCAGGATTAGAATTTTGCTGGTTTAAATGAGTATAAGTAGATTGTATGGTCTTTCATTATAATGAGGAAATCTATTCCTTAATGATTTATGTCCTTCATAGAAATAACTTTAATCTGAAAGGAACTTTTTATATCAGGGATTGAACCCAGGGGTGCTTAAACTCTGAGTCAAATCCCCAGTCCTTTTAATATTTTTTAATATTTTAATTTGAGACAAGATCTCACTGAGTTGTTTAGGGCCTCTCTAAGTTGCTGAGGCTGGCTTTGAACTCATGATTCTCCTGTCTCAGCCTCCCAATTCACTGGTATTACAAGCATGCATCACCATGCCCAACTGAAAGGAACTTTTAACATCATCTTGTACTAAATTTATCATGAATAAAATAGAGGTTCAGAAAGATGGAACTTTATCAAAGTCACACAACTACAACTCATTGGTGACATCATGGGGAGAATATGAAGTTTCATATTAATTGCTGATATGAAAACTAATCTTCATAATTCAGACAGAATGTCTAGAATTAGTTTATATATAGAGATAAAGATATTTGGAGGATGCTTTGGGATAAGGGTGAGGAATTATCTGTTTTATGTAGATTTTTGTAAGTTGCAGTACCTGAATTCACTAGTTACCAGATCTGATCTTCACTTTTTGGTATATGGGTTTATCCTTAGATTTTACTCTATGTCTTAGTGTATGGTGGCCATACTGAAGCTAGAATTTAACATAATTTGTTATTATTTTTACTGTGAAAGCATTTTTGTATTTTGCAAATTGACTCAAATACCACATTTTTTAAGAAAGAGAATGAGAAAGAGACTTAATTTTTTAAAATCTGTTTTTCTTTGTTTTTCCTTAATTTATTTGCATGTCTGGTGCTGGGGATCAAACCTGGGACTTTGTTTATGCCAGGCAACTGCTCTACCACTGAGTCCCTTTCCAGCCTCACAAGTACCTCTTTATCCATATTTTTATTATTAGTGTGTTTTACAAAATAACGCTTTTTGTTTTAAGTCAAACAAAAATGTGCTTTAACAGCATCTGTGGGGGTTGGAGCGGTTGCTCAGTAGTTACACCATTTGCCTGCCTTGTGCAAGTATGCAAGTTTGAACCCCAGTACCACATACAGAACAGTGTTGGAGCAACAAAAGTCACGTAAAAAACTAAATAAAAAGTGATTCTGTCTCACTGTCCCTTTCTCAAAAAAAAAAAAAACTGTGTGTGTTTGTGTGTTAGTGACAGACTGACAAATATAAAATGCATTATTACATTTTTGAGAATTCCAGTGACATAAAAATCCAATAATAACCATAACATAACAGCTATCTAGCTCTGGGCAAGTCACCCTTGGCTTAGTGGATGAATCATGAATGAGTATGGATTCATTTTTCTTTCTAAGGTAGGCTGAACAATGATCTCCAGAGACATGTAGGCCCTCATTTATGGAAACTGTTAATGTACCTTATATGGCAAAAAAAGACTTTGCAAAGTATGATTAAAGATTTTAAGAAGAGAAGATTTTTTTCTGCTTACCTGGCGAGACCCAAAATTTAATAAAAATATTCTTGTAAGAGAGAGGAAAAGGGAAATTTGTGTGTGGGAAATAAGAGAGTAGAGTATGATGTGAGTAAGGGGTCATGAGCCAAGGAATGCACGTGGTCTCTAGAAACTAGAAAATGAAAGGAAAATGGAATCCTCCCTAGAACTCTCAGGCTATGACCCCTAGAATTGTGAGGGAAAAAGTCTGTATTGTTTTAAGCCACTAGGTTTGTGGTGACTTGCTATGGAGACTGTAGGAGTCATAAGAGAAATGCTAGCTCTGCCCTTGATAATTCATACATCCTTGGGCAGTTCACCTAACAGTCACTTTTGTTCCTCTGTCATTTTTGTTTCCTTTAAGTGAGGTTGGGATTAACACTGCCTATATTATGGATCTCAGGCCTATCATGAAGAAATTGGTAAAGTTGTACCTGAAATAAATACTTTGGGCTTTTGAAAACAATGTTGTCATTATGAAAAATGGAGTGTTAAAGGCCAACTATTAATCTGGGTCTTTAGATACCATGCTAGGTAGAAACATGAGGGGAAATTTTCAATTATTTAATAGATTTAAAACTGCCGTATTTTGTTTTGATCTTAAGTAGATAACCAGAGTCACTGCTAAAGCAATCAGTTAACCTCCTATTTAAAAATTCTAGTTTAATTTTCTACTTAAAAACAACCAAAATGTTCTCTTTTGCACATTTCCCACTCTATATCCTCTGATTCTTCTGGGTCTGTTTCAGAACAGAGCTTGTTTTGTTGCTTGCAAAACCCTTGGGGTTGGAGTCATTGTGAAGAATTCACAAAAGTTCTTGAATAAACTACCAGATGGACATGTTACCAGATTCCTAGCCTAAAGGAAACCAGTTATTTTATATTTTTAATTTTAATTTAGACTTCTTTTTCTTAGAGAGAAGGAGAGAGAGAGAGAGAGAGAGAGAGAGAGATGGCTAAACGAGATGAAGTTCTGTATAGTTCTTGGGCACATAAGAACTACATCTGAGTTCCCACAGCCTATAGAGTTGAGCAATTAAGAGGACAAACAGTGGATTCAGACTGCGTGGATGCAAATTCTTTGCAATGGTTCAAACTGCTATTTACCAGTGGTTGGTTTTAGTTTATACATAGCATCTACACATATTAAAAAAATAATTTCATGTTGAAGTGCAAAATTTATTTAGTCTAAAGATGATGTTTTGTGTATATGGTATTTTACAGGCCCCCTTTTACCTCCCTGTCCATTCTTCCTAATAGAGATCTCTGGATCACAGACTAGAATAGAAGCTACTGCCATAAGAATTCAGATATAAGGAAAATTCGTGTACCTAAAATATATTCTAGAGAAGATAGAACTTTGTCTTCAGTTTGAAGAATGACTACAACAAAAGGAGTAAATGAGTGTGGAATAATTTTATTTTTACTGAGTGCCTTATGGGTAACAGTTCAAATCACAGACTTTACAGTTTTCCTCTTACACTGTTGTTACATTTCTATGAAGTATGTGTATTATGCCTATTTTACATTCGAGAAAACCAAATTTCAGAGCATTTCATTAAGTTTTCCAAGGTCTTATAGCCAGTAATCGCAGAGCCAGGATTCATATCCAGGATTTTACATTGTCATCATTCCAATAAGAAGGGTGCAAGTCAGCCACTGTTCATACTGGTAAATTGAGCTGGTAAGTGTGAAGTGCACAGAAATTATAGAAGTTTATGCGTGTATTTCCTCATTAAATATGCTCATCTTAACTGTCTCATTGTTTTTGAATATCCTGTTGAGAAAGCTGCTGTTTTCTACAGCCCATCAAGTAGTACATTATTTCACCTTTCTTTTGGTTTATTATTAATGTGTAACTACTCTTTAAGCACATTATGTGGTCCAAAATAATCTGTTCTCCATAGTCAATGTCAAGCAGGTTGCAAAGACATATGTGATCGCTTGATTGAGCATTCTAAATCATTCAAATTACATTTGAAAAGTAGGTTCTACTATAGGTACATTGAAGCAATTTAGAAGTACCTTAACTTGATCTTTTGCTTGAAATAGTAATACAGAATCATAAAATTAATTCTGAATTATTCATTGATAAAACACATGAGGAAATGTTTTCCTCATTTTCTCTTCAGTTGTATTTAATGTGTTTTACAAAGTGTCTATATGAACAGTTTGGTGAAACTTAAAATTTTAAGATTTTAATAATTATTTTCTTCCAATGTTATTTTTACTATTTTACATGCAAATATGGCCAGCAGATGTAATAATTAATTACTTTGCTTTGTGATTTATATTACAGCAAGAGTTTTTTCCCATAACCAGTAAACTATTTCCTCTTTTGTGAGAGGATATATGACATTGAAAAGCAATTGATCACAAAGAAATTTCCAAGTTCTTAGACAAAGCTTTGCTGTAACAATTCACCTTTTTGCTCTTCTAAAAATCATAAAAGCTCTCTAGGTCTTGAGTCACATGACTACTTCACCAAGGTAGTATGTACCTGGTCATACAGGTTTACCAGGTTTATTCAAATATAATGAGGGATTATAATTCTGAGCTTTGGGCTGTGTCTCTTTGTTCTGCCTTTTATATTTTTATGGTGGTGCCTTAGATTCATACCAGTAGTTACTGTAGATGTTTATGAGCTGGCAAGTAGTCATGAGATATCTGAGTTTCCACAGCCTGTAGAGTTGAGCAATTAAGAGGACAGACTTTGGATTTAGACCACATGGATGCAAATCCTTTGCCATGGTTCAAACTGCTATTTACCAGTGATTATCTTAAGTAGGTCACTTAACTTTACTTTTCCATTCTGTTTCTTTATCAAATAAAGATAATAATATCAATATTTTAAATTTCTTTTAAGAACTGAGAGACAATGATATGCTTCATAGTGGGCTTAATACACAGTAGGCACTCAATTAATGTAAAGCTAGCATCATTATGATGGATATATTTAACTTTAGCAAAGAAAATCAGTTTATAATCTTGAGGTTTTAGGATTGAGAATGCCCAGCGGACAGTGCTAACAGGCTGTTTCAGAAAGGCAGTTGCTCTTTTCTTTTAGGAAGTTTTATAGGAGTTTCTAGTTTTGAGAACCCAGAGCTTGGAAGGATCAGAGACAGCAGAAAGGGGCCATAGAATGTGTTCTTTTAATGCCTGGGCTTGTTGAGTATCTGAAAGGCTGACATGGAAACGATCCCCTCAGCTGATAAAAGTTAAATAATATAAGGAAGGGAGTGATTAAATACTGCCTTAAGTGAACAGTGAGAAGCATTTCAGTTTCTCAGATATGTCTTATAGATTGCCCACCTAGTCCTAGAGAAGTTTTATAAAATGCATATTTTTCCTTTTTTTAATTTTAATTTTAATTTTTGAACAACCATACAAATTTTTAACAAAATAATATAAAATGTGTATAGTTTCTGGATACTAGATTTACCCCCAGGAGTGCCCCCCCAATCCACATATTCTTAATAACAGAACTGCACTTCTCAAATTGTATTCGTTGTCACAGTGGGGCTTTAAAATCTACAGGTATAGTGGTAGATCTGAGTTCAACTCCGAATTTTGCCACTTATTACCTGATCTATAACTCCTGTCCTCCTCATGTGTCGCATCCTGCTCTGGCCTTGCCTCCCTTTCTTCTTGCTTCTTTTCCCCCTTTGTTATTAGATAATCCACACCAATGGTATATATTCAGTTAAGTAGTTGTGCAACCAGCTCTTGTTTGCCCTTAGACTATTGGAGTTATATCACTGACTCACTCTTGCCAAACTTCTACAGTGTTCTAGTTGATAATTATTTTTTACTTCTTCTCATGTTCAGTCCCTGGTTTTGACATGGCTGCCAGTCCTCTCCAGGTTCTAGGTGGCCTGAGTTATTACCCTGACCAAACAGGTACACGGTGTTCTTTCCTTTTTATTAGTGCATCCAATTTACAGTCGCAGTTTAAGTTTAAACTCGACACAGTGGCATAAACTCAAATGCAAAACTTAAGTTCTTAAAACCTAGAGACTCTAGAATCATTCAATATTTCCTTGTACCCCAGAGCTGATAATATTTTATATTGTGTTAGGCACAAACATGCGCATATGCTAGGTGAGGGAAAAATGGGCCGGGATGCTGCATTGAAGCTGAATCTGAATATTGAGCAAGATTTTCATTACCATAGTGAAGGGAAAGTGCATTCCTAATACCAATAATAACAAGAGTAAATGCATGATTAGGGGAATGGTAAATAGCTCAATGTTAGTGTTCTACTAACATTCAGTTGTTTCTAACAGTTATAGTATGAAGATCACCTTCAGAAATATTAGAGGGTACCTTTTCACAATTTTTTCACAGATATTCTAGACCTGTTGAATCCATTTGTATGTGGATCAGCTGTTTGCATTTTTGAACAACAGGTGCACCATCAAGAAAACATCAAGTAGTTGTGTGTAACTAAGGATATAGAGTTGAGGACCTGATAAAACCAAACCACATCTTCTTGTTTTGCGAGAGAGGGACAGTGAGAGAGAAAGAGAGAATCAGTTTTATTTAGTTTTTCATGTGGCTTTCTTTGCTTTAACACTTCTTTGTGTATGAGGTGCTGGGGTTCAAACCTGTGTCCTCATGCATGCCAGGCAAGCATCGTAACCGCTGAGCCACTGCTCCTGCCCACCATGTCTTTCTTAAAGGAATGAAAAATTACTGTTTGGAGAATGAACACCAACTTTTTAAATGAAGTAACAATGTTTCGAATTAATCTCAGTTTAAGGAACCACTTGAGGTAGAGTACATAGGATTCAAGAAGAAAAAGATAGAACTGAAATCTAGTAAGATTTTTGCTGTTTTTGTATGTGGATGATAAACTGACAATGTAAAGAGGTCCTGTTATTACTTCAAAGTTCTAGGAAACCCCCAGAAGGAAAGAATAGATGGCCTGGTAATTTAAAACTGTATGAATTAGATTCAAGTCAGGTTTATGATACTGAGAGAAAAATCAAGTCATTTTATTGAATTTAATTCTTTTTTTTTTTTTTAGAGAGAAACAACTTTATTGAGTTTTTCA